>JANHGL010012365.1:193915-253565 GCA_024611195.1 Ceyx melanurus | reverse complement strand
GCTTTTTATTTTTATATTTATTTATTTTTATTAGAAATACTGCTAAGGCCAAGTGCTGATTTTATAAACTGTCTCCAAATATGCCTATGATCAGCCCTTTCACTTTCCATTAAATCAGATTAAATAATTCTGCAATTTCAATTTCATCAGATGTCTTAAGAGCTCAGTAAGTCAAATTTCTGTCTGTGTGTGTGTGGTTTTTTTCTTCTTATTCATCCTGAACATGAACACACCTGAACTTTACCTTCTTTGTGCATGGCTTCTTGAGATGCATATCCTCAACTGCAGAAAAAAGTCTCAATGCCATCAGCCACTCCTGATATCATTTGGTATCCTTAGCTGTGGTTCTGTTCTTATGTAATGATATAATTATTTATTATTTATTTGTTATGTTCTTGTGTTCTTTTTCCATAGGTGTTCAGAAGGATAAAAGAATTCAAGCATAATTAATAGTGAAAAAAAAACAAACCAACAAACTAAAAAGACATATTTGCCACTCATTACTGTACATTGAGTGTGGGATGGGGCATTTCAATGCTCCTCTCTGTCTGGTACATCAACAATATGGTTGATAAATATTCATTTAACACTGCTAATAATTGTATTTTAAAAGCACACTGGTTCAGTTCTGCTCAGTGCAGAACATGTTGACCTCGGTCCAGGAGAGTGTTTTACTTGTTTGGTCATCTGTAAACATGTAGGCAGACTACTCATGTGCTTCAGTTTAAATGTGCACCTTGGTCAAGCCAGGAGTGCTCAGCACCTTTTCTAACTCAGCCCTTGTCACTGTTATAGGCGAGTGGTGCACAAGCAGATTTGTGAATTAAGGATTGACACTCTCCTCTGGGAAATTTAGCTCAAGAGACTAAAAACCAATCTGTGGCTTATGTTTTCTGCATCTTAACTTGTTCAATATATGTTTAATTTGGGAGGGTTAGGCAGGGGTGCTTTGGTCTATAATTTCTGTGGTGGAATGCAGTTCTTGTTGGAATAAGGTACATCATGTGCTTCTACTCTTTTGTCAGAGAGCAGAAAGACAAACACGAATGATGGACTCGGTCCAGTATGCAGAATTTTGTGAAAGTCGACAGTTGAGTTTTTGTAAGTATTATAATGGCTGTACTGTATTAAGATGTTCAATTATTATTTCATGTAATAGAGAGCGCAGCAGAACCTCACGTTTTTTGAAAGCACTTTTGTTTCATCAGCAATAATAAAACTTTAAATTCTTTGTCTGCAGAACTCCCGGGAACAGTTAATTTAGCATATTTTCAGGCTGTCAGACAGAGTATTTTATTTGACTATGACCCAAAATTTCTATATGTTTAAATACTGTGCTGGTGGGGACAACTGCAAAGATAGAACTGGTAAGGGGTTAATGGATCTAAACAACCATACTTGCCTGAAGTCCTGAAGTCTGTCATGCTGGTGTTTTAGTCAGCACATTAGTAAAGTTTCATGGTTGAAGGTCTGTCAGAAAGCATCTAAAATTAGAGAAGAGCAGTAAGTTTTGCTTTTATTTCCCTATCCTCAGAGACACAAAAAAACGTACTAAAGAGTCTTTTCTATTTTAAGCTGTAAGCTCCTGCTGTGGAATTTGTTCAACATTAGCCAAATTCATCAGTATACGCCATTCCAACACTAATAACATGATGACAGAATTAGGGCTTTACTAGCACTGAAAACCAACTTCCTAGAAGTACTTGTGGGCCACAACTATAATGAGCTGTAAATTAATGGGCTTGATCATGTAGCAAAACATCATTACAGAAGCGGTTAAGTGATGACTAAGGTTTTAGGTCAAATGTCAGAGAAAGTGAGGTGAAGGAGCCAGTAAAAATCATGACAAAATAGCACATGATCCTACAGCACAGACATGAACACAATGGTGTCTTTAAATAAGAGACCTTATCTTTTTCTTCCTTTTAAATTTGATGAAAGAGTGACTCATTTATGGCAAATTAATAAGACATTTGAAATACTGTTCTGTATCAGCAAATGTAGGAAAACATGTTTTGTAAGCATTTCTTTTCCTAATTCAATATGTTTTGTAAGCCTAGTTGTAATTTGGCATCACACATCTGCGAGCCATTAGATAAATGATACTACAGATTAGGGTGATTGCAGGAAATTAGAGGTTTGTGATAAAGTCATTTTCAAATCCCCCAAATTATCATATGGAGAAAGAACAAATAGAAATCTTAAATTGTGAAATAAAATTGAATGTTGCTGACCAGGGGATTGTGATCTATAAAAACATCTCAATGCTATTTTCAGTGTTTTTAAAAGACCATGCCTATACAAGTTCTTTTTTCATTGCCATTTAATGTCATTAAATATAAGAGAATTACAGTGCTTAGGAAATAGTAGCAAGAGAGACTCATGCAGAACTTCACTTGCATAATATGAGCTCAACTAGGTAGAATGAAAGGCCATGCAGAACATTTGTTCAAAACTAATGCAAGGGCTATTTTTGAGTATTTTCTTATATTTTAGTAAAAAATAAATAAAAAAAATTGCTATGTTTAAAGTAAAGTATGTTCAAAGTGTAATAGAAACCCATGAAAACTGTGTCACAAGAGAATAAACCTGCAAGGGACTTTTAGAAGCCTCTTCTAACAATATATCTTAATAATTACATCTCTGTGCACTTTTAAAAGTGAAAGAAAAGGTCTGTCAAAGATTCAAGTACTACAGGATTACACATTTAAATTCTAGGAAACATTTTGTAGTCCTGCTGTCACCATCACACTTCTCTTGCTCTGGGTTTTTTTTGTCTTCAGCAGCCCACTGTAGCCTTTTCATTCCCTCCTAAAATAAATACCCATTACTAATATATGTTTTCTGTTTAACACCTGACTTCTTTAGCTTTTTAGTCCTCTTTGAAGACTCTCTTTGAAAGATATGATTCTCCTACCTTGTATTCACTTCAGTTTGGTCATTGGGAAAGATATTAATCAAAGATATGATGCAAACATGTATTTTCTTTTACAATACCATATTCCAAATCAAGTTTGCTCCATTTTATGGTCCTCTGAAGTAGACCCTTCTTCTGGAAGTTCCTGTATGATTGATTAACTGTGTTTTTCTGTTTTCTCCATGCAGCTTATGGGCCTCCAAAATATTGTTTACAAAATAAGTCTTTTCCCACTATTTCTAGTTTGTTAATTACTTCCTTGGCCAGTTAAATAAAATTCACCCTCCTAGTTTCACAACTGAATCTTTTTATGAATGGAAAAAATACATTATTTTGTCTCAACTGTTAACTTTTTCCCCTTCTGATTTTAACTGTCAGCAAAGAAAGCATCCAAGTTTCGTGACTGGTTGGACTGTAGCAGTATGGAAATAAAACCAAATGCAGTTGCAATGGAGATTTTGGCATATTTGGCATATGAGACTGTGGCACAGGTGAGGGAGTTTACTGATTGAATTCTAGTTAAACAAAATGCATTAATTACTCTTGGATGTACTTCATCCTCAGGTGACTGTGTTGTAAGCCCCTTCAGAAGCATTCAACTGACTGAGCTAAATGGATTCCTGTCTGTTGTTCTGTTTACTGTGTGGCAGATGTTTGCTATACCATATTTGTCCGTCTGATACACAAATAGAAATGTTTTATAAGGGTTACAGAGGAGTGTGGAGTCCAGCATGAACTTTATTCAAGTCCATGCTGAAACCACATACTTTGCTATGTGACCTTTGGCAATGTGCTGAGGCTCATTCAATCCCGTTGCACAATTCGATTAAAAAGAAGGATTTCCTGGAAAACAAAACATTACCTTAGTGCCAAGACGAGCCCTCTTGGGCAGATAGATTACTCCATATATTTACAGAGGAGGAAAAGAAGGGTTCCTTAGGCTGAAAGATCTCCAAATAATTTTGTTTTGAGCTAAGAAGCACAAAGAATAATCTGCCTTTACCCACAACTCTGTCTCTTCATTGTTACAATGACATTAAGTACCATATCAGTAAACCTACCTGTTTCTCACCTGGTTTTACCCCTCCAGTTGGTGGACTTGGCCCTTTTGGTTAAGCAGGACATGGCTCCCAAAGCTGGTGACCCATTCAGTCATGCCATATCTGCCACCTTCATACAGTACCACAACTCTACAGAGGTAAAGTTTTTTTCATGGATCAATACATTTTACGTTTTACTTTCACATGTATTTGGTAGTTTGTTGCTTTCAAAGTAGATGTTACTGAATCTGGTATTAATACTGATTTCTGTTGTGGAGTTCATGAACATTGAAGTTAATGGTTTTAGATGGAAAGGCATTACATTATAGCTCCAAAGATTAAATTCTTAGCAACAGCTTTATATATAAATGTAAATGCTGTTTTCTTGGGTGGAAATTCCTTCTTTCTGTATTGGAAGTTCTCTCTATTCCAGATTTGGAGATTAAAATTGTCAACAGTGGTAAGTGCAGTAAGTGCTGTATTGAATGCATTGCTATGATACAGCTAGATATATGTTACTGTATTATAGTAACCTCTAGAATGGGCCAACTGAATTTTGTATTACATCTCTAATGTAATTCTAATGATAACTCTATGAAGGCTTTTTCTTTTCTTTTTTTGTAACTTGATTATGTAATGGCTGTTTTACATCTTGCTCTTATAGCCTCATCTCTTAGGGCAATCTACAAGTGTAAAGACCAGTCTTGACTCTCCTGAAAATACACCACCTCCTACACCCACAGCCCCAGCGTCATCAGGACAGCAACATCTTGGGAAAAACCCATCAGGAACCCTGGGGAATGGTGGAATTGGTCAGGACTCTACCAAATCCAAACAACGGAAAAGAAAAAAGGTATTTAGTTCATAATCCTGGAAAAAAAAAAAAAAAGCAAAAACAAGAAACCCAAAATGTCTTAAGGAAGCAACATGAACATGTGTCATTTAAAATACTAATTTTAACCTATAAAATCACAGAATTAAGTGACAGAATCACTGAACGGTAAAGAGTTCAGAATGGATCTCTGGAGATCAAGTCCAATCCCCCTACTTAAGCAGCACCACTTTGAGCATATTGCCCAGGATATGTCCAGGTGGGTCTTGAAAGTTTCCAGGGGATACTCCACAGCCTCTCTGGACAGCCTGTTTCAGGACTTTGTCACCCTCACAGGAAAGAAGGTTTTTCTGATGTTGAGGCAGAACCTTCTGTGTTCCAATTTGTGCCCACTGCCCCTTGTCCTATCACTGATCACCACTGAAAAGAGTCTGGCCCTATTCCATATTGACTACCAATGTTATTGTAGGACCAAATATGTGTTTTTGTGGTGTTTGTTTTTTTAATCAGAAATAGACTAAAGCTTCTCAGTAATGCCTGAAAACCTGAGGTTTTTTGAGATGACTGCTGCATCTAAGATGAGCTGCTCCTCTTTAGACTCAGCAGAAGACACCTCCCCAAATAATCATCCTCTTCTCTGACAGTAGCATAAGTTTTGAGGGTCAAAGCATAAGCAAAGTAGGCAAAGAGGTGGTTGTGATTTTCCTGCTCCTAGCAGCCTTAGGCAACAGCCTCCTTTGCCTATAACAACTTTGCTTGACCTGTTTTATTTTTATGCCAGTTGGTTGCATTCAATGTAAATATTTGTTTACTTTGCATAAAATATGGGCATCTCATATTCAGAGTGTGAAATGTAAATATTAAATTTCCTGTCTTCTATTGCAGAGCCTTGGTATTTTATCTGAGAGGGATATATGTAGTTTAAAACCACAAGGGAAACAGATCTGATTAAATAACCTGGCTAGGAAGCACACTGTGTTAGTTGCTTAGGGCTTTTTTGAAATAAATGTGATGGCAGGGCTCATTTTACTTCAAAGCAATGGAGTAACTTGTGATTTTATCATGTGTGTTATTATTCTTCTAAAACAAATACTCATTTTTCACCAAGTTAAACCAGTGATTTTTACAATGACAGATAGAGGAATATGTCTTTTTCTCCTTCTGGTGTCATCAGCACTAGATACTGCTAATAAGTTCAGTTTTCTCTCTGCCCTTATTATATTCCTTTTAGAAAGTCTTTAGTGAATCTGAAAAACCTCCCTGAAGTCTGATTTTTTCCTCCTCCTTTTATATATTACATTTTATTATGTTTTGTTACTGTGGCTGATTTCCATTATAATTCCTAGGAATAAGAATTTAACTGGAGATGTAGTTTTTGGTACATTGTATTCACTATTGTGCATTTAATTTAAATTCTTAGTGTTTGACTTAATGCCTTCTAAAATAATTATAGTCTAAAAAGTGCACAGATTTAATGAAATGTTCCCATGACTTATTCAATTTTGTTAGGTATATACTGGATATAACTGAGGCATTGAGACAATTGAGTTAACTAGGTGAAGAATGTTATTCTTAGTCCAAGAAGGCCCAGTCCACCAGAAAATATTTGAGTTTCATATTCACTGTATGAATGTCAATCAGCAAGGGAGGAATCTGCCATCATATCATGAATAATTCTCTGTGTGCACACAGGCTCCAGTGGACTTGGCACTCTTGAAAAAAAAAAAAAATCTATACAAAATATCCCAAGTTTGAAAGCATTAGTATATAGTGTAAATGTGTGCAGGGACTGTGTATATGTCTACATTAAACTTCTGTGTATAATTCCAATTTTTTGTCATTCTTACTGCATTCACTAACATTGTTTTCATAAACTTATCACCAAGCAGCCATCATTCTGATAAACCATCTGAATTCTGGCAATCAGCTGTGTCTAAATGGGGCTTAAATCAACATTTTAGTTTGACTAGCAAGGAGAAAAAGTAATTTTTTCATTAAAAGTCCTGGGGATATTTTTATAAAATCAATTAATTAGTAGCAGTAAATTATGATTTTTCCTATTTAGGGTCCTTAATCCGAAAAGTCATTTGAAACTTGAAAACATTCCAGTTTTAGGTAATTAAAATATTTTTGCATCCTTCCAACACCATTTTGTTACATGTTTCATCCTCAAATTTTGATCTAATATTACTTAATGGTGATTTTGGTGTCAAATTGCTTTCCACTTTGGGTATTTGTTCAATATTTTCCCCACCCCTTGACATCATAATGAGAGCTTGAAATGTTTTTAAAATAGTTTCTGTGGTTATTGCAGAATGACTTATATGACCCTTTCATTTTAGTTTGAACATTTTCTTGCTCTTTTCAATTGCAACATACAGCAGCACTAGGTGAAAGATTTAAGAGGACAAATATGGTGTTCTTTGGGTCTCTTAAGCAAAGTTCATGTAAAAGTCCTCTTTGATTTGTTAATAGCTTTTTTTCTCTAATGTAGTGTGTGGCAGCAATGATGTGTATCCTCAGGAAAAAAAAAATGGTCCATTTTATAAAGGTTTATTTTCATACTTTATGCACTGTAGGTCTGTTGTGTGTTTTTGATTTAGTAACAATTTATGTGTTTTTCTGTTGCAGAGCACTGCAGCCTGTGGTATAGAGGCTCAAAGTGATGCCATCCAGCCCAGCCACATCAGAGAGGCCATTCGACGCTATGGCCACAAGATTGGCCCCCTTTCCCCATTCACAGTACGTAATAACAGAGTTATAAAAAGTTATATTTATAATCTTAAAGAACTTTGATTTTCAAGTGGTCAAATGAAGAAGCTTTGGAATTGTTGAGAGCAATTTGTGGTGACTGTAATTTTCTTTATAAAAGTGGCATAATTCTCTTGGGAAATAAAACTTAGTAATTTCTGTCTCTTTTTGGAAAGACAAAAAAGTGGGCTTTTTTTCTTTTAAATATTATTTTCTTTCAATTACAAATTATGCTTTTTTGTTAGTGCTTGAATTTTCTGTTTTTGCAAAGTTTAGGTTTACAGTTATTTTAAATTATATGTATTCCAATATGGTGAGGAGCACTTTATATTCTAAAATTAGTTCTGTGTCAGATACTGTCCCTATTGGAAGTTGAAATCTCAAGTGACACATTTATGGTTGTAGAAAGAGGAGAATGGTTTCTTTAGACAACTTTGAACCTCCACTAAAATGTAATAGAACTGAGTTTGTGGTAAAACGCTGATGGGTTATGAGGTTTTGCCATCATTTTTTCTATGCAAATTGCAAATCCATTGTTCAGAGCAGCCAAACGAATTCTTTATTTAATTTTCTTCAGCTGATAAAAATGTGAAAGTAGTCTGTCTCCAATGTCATAAACTGGTGTCATTTTCTTCTGATCTACTGTGCTGTGTGGCATATGTCCTTGCTTACCTTAGAATATTTCTGATTAGGAAAGAAGGAATGTCAAAGAAACCATTGTAGAAAAAAACCCAACCAACCAAACAAAAAACCCCCACCAAACTACATTTGAGCTCCTAAATATCCATAAGATATTTTGGCGGGATATTAAGAAAGGAATATTATTCTGAATTTGGAGGAAATTCATCTACATAAAAATTATACAGAAATATATGAAGAACAAACATAGAGGAAGCAGTGGAACTTGACCCCAGAACTGAGGAACAAAAAAAAAAGAGTAAATGAGTATGCAAAGTTATAATTTTCTTACTGTCAGTGCTTATTGATGGTTTTATAAATGGCAGTAAATGTTTGGTTTATTAATGATAGTTGATATATATTTGCAATGAATTATCTTTACTTAAATTTACCTCTCTCTTTAATCACTCACAGATGATAGATTAATATAATTTAGAGCGTAGGATAGAATTTATAGTCCAAAATAAAATGTCTATAGCAGAAGTTTGCTAAGAGATATGGCTTCTGAAAGCAGAGAATGTTTTTAATTTTATTATAAATAAGAGCTCACATAAACAATTACAGGGAGGTTAAGTCTTCCCTCCCTGACCCTCTCTAAAAGTGGTTTGGTTAATTATTAAACAAAGTTAGAAATTTCTCTGCAACCACGAGATACAATAAAATATTCTGGTTTGGGTTATTGGTTTTGGGGTTTTTTTATGTCCTGCATGTTGTGAACTTCCCAAATGGTACAACTAACTGAACAGTTTGATTTGTTGAGATTACCTTCTGTCAACATGGTTGATGAGGTGAGCAGATCTTGTTCCATCTAAACAAGCCAAGAAGGACAAAGGGAATCTTGGGGCACGTTCCAGATGAATGCAGATGTTGTAGAGATGTAATGCAATTTATTTTTTTAATATGAAAGTTCAGGAAAAGCATTTTGAGAGATATTATAGAGAATTAATTTAGTTCTGTCAATCTGGCCACTGGTCCTGTCAGTGCCCTCATTGCCAGATTTGGCAGATTGTTGTCCAAAATGAAAGTACCCCAAACTTATTTAAAATTCCTTACAGGTGCAGAAAACCTGAAGGGAGATTAATGCTTCCTTTGACCCATCCTTTTTGTACTGTCAGCCTTTCATCCTCTTGTAGTTAAAATATCTCTCAGCATTTTGAAGGGTACTGCAGCCACACTTCCTTTGAAGGGCTATATAATTATTTTAATTTTGTAAGCCTATGATATTCTGAAGCTTTCTAGGATATCTGACTATTGAACAGTAAGGATTTATAGAAGAATTCTACCCTTGCAGTAAATTACTAAGAAATTATGGACAGGTCTGGATTACTCTTTCATTTTAAATAATTTCTATCTCATTCCAGTCAATCACAAGAGGCAGAGATCAAGCATTTTCTTTTTTATTTTGGGAGATTACTCTTAATATAGTTGGAGTTTAGTTTTTGCCATGCTGCCTAGTGTGAGACATTCAGTACTCTCCCTAAAATTCACTCTGTATTATTTTTTAATGTTTGTGATTTAACAACATTAGTTTTTGAAAGCCTTTGTCACCTGTACAAATAGATTGGCCTTAAATCAGAGGTACATCTGGAGAAATGAACAAAAATCAGGTCCAGCAAAGTATCTGATAATATTTCTCTACTTTTAACTGTGGGATACTTTAAAATAATGTTTTCTGTACAAAAAATCCCATCCAGATCGTTGTATTTTAAATCAAATCAAGACAAGAATATTGTAACTGCCTTTGATATCAAAATACAGATCTTGTTAATTTTTTTTTTCTTTTCTCCATGTGTTACATGTTTTTATCCCTCTTTTTTTTCGGTTTTTTTTTTCTTTTTTTCTTTTTTCGTTACCTTCTTATAATTTTCCAAATCTGGGGAGCCAGAAGTTCTCCGTTCTTAGACCAAGGCTAATTTCTACACTGTCTGGAAACTGGCCCTCAGTAATGGCAAGATCCATTCATAATTGCAGAGAGACAGATGAAGGTTTAGCTACTTGACTGGATTACCAACTAGGAAACTATCTTTGTTTTCTCCTGATTGAACATTACACTCCCCTGCCTTCCTTCTCTGATGGGTTAATGGAAGGAATCTGCCTTGCTTTAATCTTAATTAACATGTTTTTCAGTGATGACTCATTCTTATTTGACTCGGGTGCTTGCTTGAACACACCTAAAGCTAGGAGACTGTGATGTATGAGGCTTTGATTCTGCTCAAGTGAATAAAGTTTACTTATTTTCTTGGCATAGTACACAAGAGGGCATGAACTGATAGGAGAGTCTTCCTCTTGTATTTTTCCTACCATTACACAACCTTCATTGTGGTGTGGGTTGTTTGGCTTTTCCTCAGACTGTTTTTCCATTCCTCAAGGTGGTTGGGAGCAGAACAAAGAGGTACACCAGATCAGAGGACCATAAGAACTTTACACATGTAGGGTGTTTGCTCTAATTTGTCTTGGTAGTAAAATGGTAGTTTATATTTAGGATGTCTCTCAGACATGTTTCTCTGGTGAGACTGTCTGATGTAGATCTTGCCTTATGTTCTAAGCCCTCGTGTGGGATTCAGGATGACAAGTTATTTCAGTTTCCCATATGCTATCTCCCATCTTGGGCACCAGGTTTTTCTCAGAGCTATGCTTCTCGTTGCTTAACTCCATTTTTCAGACACCATAGAGAATAGCTCAGCCTTCTGCCTAATGTTATAACAAAGTTTTCAACTACCTAGAAGAATAACGTAGTGTATGTCAAGTTGTTCCTCTTACTGGGATAAGGTATTCTGTGACAGTTTAGCCAATGCAAACAAACAAACCCAAACAAAAACCCAATCCAATTACGTCTGGGAATCCACTTGCCTGGGAATCACAATGTCTTCTCAGTATTTCATGAAAGAGCTATTCCTGAATACATCAGGAGTTGTTTTGTACTCAGCATCCAGTGTTTAATTGGGTGTGAATCTAACAATACACCCATATTCACATGTTCAAAATTATTTTGCTTTCCACTTCAGTTTGAAGTGTACGTGCTAGGACTCTGCTACTGGTAAGTTTTACTGACATGATTCGTGGTTCATTTTTGGTTTCACGGAATCTTGCTCATTTTAAATGGTTGAACCTTGATGGAACTGAGATTAATATTATCAGTTTTAGTCGACAGATGCAAACATACTTTCTTTCCAAAAGAACTAGATTTCTGAAGGAAAACATGTGAAGATGTATTCTGTAAAACACTTCAAAATACTAACATTACTTCTAATATGGAAAACCTGAATATAAGTACAGGTTTTATCTTTTGCTACTGAATAACTCAGTCTCATAAATAAAATTAAGATTTTCTTTCTGTTTAAAGAAAAAGAAAAACAAATATAGGGGATTATTTATTAAAAAAACCCAAACATATTCTTTTGGGACTATTTTCTTAAGATGGTTAATATGTATTTCTAAAGTATGAAAGTGTTGTTTTCTGACATATTTCCCTGTTTTTGCTGTTTCATCTTAATTGTCCTTCTCTTCCATCTGATTTGGTGATAAATATTCCTAATAAGGCACTTTTGGAAGAAAAATTGAGCTGTATAATTTACTCTTTAGCAGCATTTTATGGATGTTGGCTTGGACAGAAAGAGCACTTTAAAAGTTTTATAATCATATGGTAAATGAGAGCTAACATTAAGCTAGTGAAAATGATCCGTTTGCATTTATTTTGACCTTAATAGCTATGTCAGAATGACTAACATAATTAGAGCATTTAGGTTTTGTCTCCAAGTGCAAGCCACAATGGAAAGCAGCAAGTGTACTCTAGATTCTTCTATATTGTATCATAGCTAAGGTAGTCTAGACATGTATTTTACCTATATATTCTTTACTAACACTATTAGGTAGTACTCAATATTGCCTACTTAAAAGCATGGTTGAGACTTCCAAAGAGCAAAGAAATAAATAATTGAATTCAAAAGTAATGCCATATAATTTTGCAAGATAAGAATGGGAAATAGGTAACTCATCATCACATGGGATGATGTAATTCTGTGTGCTGTACCTCAATCTATTTCTTTTTTGCTTGGTGCATTTAAGTTAAGGAAGTGAAATTCTTTATGTGTATTCATTCATTGAAAACTAAATGCTGCTTCCTTGCTCAAGGTAAATGTGAAATATATCTACATAGGATTAACAGACTTTTTATATTGAGACATGAATTTATATTTAGATATAAAATTAGTGTATATGAATATTATAATATTTTATATAACATACTTTTTTTTAAATTCTAATTTCCTACTCAAGTTCTTTTTCTTATTATTCAGTTAGATAGTTAAGGAGTAAAATAATCCTGAATGCCTAGTTACTGAACATCATCTCTGTCTATCCCAGAATCTCAGGTACAATGACATTGGCATTACAACACCTTACAATGAGACTATAACCATCTGATTAGATCGTTTCATGGTTCATTTAGTGGAGTGGTCTAACTATTAAACACATTGAAGTGCGACACAGAACGAAGAGAGTTGGAGGATTACTTCTCTAACATGTACAGAATTTATTAGAGTTTGGTGGGAAGTCACTGGAAAGTCATTTTGGGAAAGGACAAATTTCCATATCTTGTAACATGACCTAGGTACATCTCTCTGTCTTCGTGAAACTTTGCTTCTGAACTCTTACTTTACAACATGGCAGCATCTTTTATTTCAGTAAGATGCAGGATTTAAATGGGATCAAAATCAATACCAAACCAAATTATAACAAGATCAATCCTTCACCAGACTGGCCAAAAAAGTAAAATAAAAGTAGTGTGTTAGATTTTAATTAATCTATAAAGCTCATCTCTGTAAAGAACATAGTGAAAATTATCTGCAGTCTTGACTGGACCTGTAGGAATAATCCTAGTTTAATGCTAAATCATTATATTTAATATGCCAAGGTGTTCGCAAAATATTTAAGGATAAGATAAGGATATTTTTTAGCAGGAGTAGAAGCATAATGTCTCTGGATAAATTATTTGATATTGTTTTAGTTTATTGTATTTCTAGCAATTGCAGTTAACAAACAATAATTCTTTACAAATATTTATTCTGTGATCAATAAATAGTGATTACCTGAAACCTTGATATGATCATTTGTAAGGAGTACTTGTGACCATGAGAGAGCAACTCTAGTAAAAAGTGCAGTTTTGCTCTGAAATGAAAAAACAAAGTGCTCAGATACAAGACTGGAAGAGCACAAGGAAAAAAAGAACAAAAAAAACAGATCCTTTGTCCCCTCTAGTTTATGCCAGGTCTGAAATGAGATGTTTTAGATGTTTAGTTAAAGAGAAACCAAGTTTATAAATGTAAATTGTAATCCTGCACAGAGCTGCAGAGGACAGTGGCTGTTATTCAGCAGCATGTGTGTGTGTAAATGGAGCGTGTTGAATGAACAGAGGGTTTAACCAACCTCTGTTTGGGTTTTTAATTTTGGGGGACAATGCTCCTTCAGGCTCCAAGTCATTTCAGTATGAAAAGCCTCGCTAGTCTAAACCTTTTCTTGTTAAAATTTTCAGTCCCATAAAATTGCATAAGCATCATAAAACAATGAATATTTACGAAACCATGTTTATGATACTGCTTGTGATACTCCCTGCATGAAAAACATGTAGTGCCAGAGAATGCTATTTGGCAGAGGCTTTTGGGCCTTTTACAGCCCTGCCTATAGTCTTACAGGTTCTTAAATAATAAATGCAAATATTGCATGTAGACTTCAATAAGTTGGGTGTATATGTAAATACTGGTTTCATAATCAAATTATTTATTTAGTCAAGACCTTTCACCTCCAGTGTTTTAAAAATGATTGTGATTGATCCTGATAGAGTTCAGTTTTTATGAAAATGCTTAAATCCATTTCTATTTTGAAAAAAACCCTGAAGTTCGACACAAACCTTTTCTAATTTCAATTTAATAAAGATCATATTGACTCCACTGATTTAGTTAAAAAACATAATTTGTGGAATAGTAGCTGAAGACCTGGCAAAGCTGAGCGTGTGCGAGACTAATACAATGGTTATTGTGGTGGAAAGAAGACAGGAAACCTTTGGAAGTATAAAGGTTTGTGCAACAGTACGGTATCTTTAGAGATAAACACAACAGAACATTTTAAAAAACAAGTTTGGTTTAGATGCCTTAAATTTCAAGAAAAATTCAGCTTCACATTTGGTTTGAGACGTGAACTTGTTAACAGAAGTAAATTTCTTTTTGCATAGTTCAGACCAAAATAGTAGTATGAAGTTCTGGAATACAATCTTCAATAATTGCTTCAATACACAAAATAGGGATACATTACAGTTTAATTTTTCTAAAGCTCTTGAATAATAAAAATTCTGAATGCTGTTTCCAAAAGAAACTAGGAACATAGAAACAAATTTTTTAAATTCTGATGTTTAGGGTCCTGCATATTATATATTTCCCCTATTGATATCTAAAATGTATTGATACTGTTTTTTTAAGAAATCAGTCTTTGGTTCTGAATTGGTTTTCAAAAATGAAATTCTTGTATTTATGTAAAAAGGCATTTGAAAACTTTGTCTATGCTTCAAGCTATTGTCTGTTCCTATTTATTATTCTTACAGCATTAACACTGTGCATTTGAAAAAGATGAGTTATTATTCTATAAAACCAGTAGGAAGTCAAATCTCAGTTTGGAAATCTTGTTCCCTGCTCTCCCAACCCCCAATTCAAGGTTCCTCCTTTCAGATTTATGAAAGAAAACATTTCTTTCTGTAAAAGGTTTTTGTATGCCAGCATCTGGAAGTGTTTATTTCAGTGGCGTGTAATCTATCTGTGGATTTAGTTAGCACCAGACCCCCTTTTGTGTACTCCTGACTTAAAATTTTTATAAATGATCTTGTTGAATTTGTGCCAGTGTGCACATGGTTTGGCTGATTGCTGCATATATCCTTTACCTGCCAGTCACCTTTGATTTATATTCCTTCCCCTTTGCTTTTGCCTTCCAAAAATGGTGCCACTGAACTGTCCTCTAAATCATCTTACTGGATAAATTACTCCAAGATGAGATGGTACAGTTTTGGCTGACTCCTTGACAGAAAGCATTTCTATAATCCATCCTTGCCCGCTCTGCAGAACCATTCAAAAATGAGAATGAAGAGGGGAAATCAGGCTCCCTCTTCCATCTAAGCATTATTTCTTCCAGTGCTATCCAAAAATGCAAAATTGGACCTGTGATTTATATAACTCTTAATGTGATCTGAAGACACATAAACTGTTTGAGAAGCGTTCTCATACCTTTTCCTGAAGTGAACTTCTTCATTATAAGACTTTAATCCCAAGAATATGGTTATATGGTTTTCTCCCAGAAAGATTGAAATGTGAAAGAATAGCACATTTCAGAATATTTTAGAAGTATTTCATTTGGAAGAGATTATACAATATACATGACAGTTCTTTCCATGATAAAAATCCCCATTGGTTTCCTTAAACTAAACAGCTAATACTCCTTCAGAATAACAACAGTTCTGTAAGCTTTACTTAATGACATTACTAATTTGGAGAGTTTTATGAAGTTTCCTGGAGAAAAGCAGGTGGCTTGGCAGTAATTTAAAAGGCTCACAATTTGTGGTAGCGGTTTCAGGGGGTTTCATGTTTCTAAAGAGGGAGACAAGCTGCATATTGCTTAAGAGTGTCTGACACAATGATGTATCATTTTGGACTCGGTTTCCAGAAGTTCGTTGGTCATTAAATGTGCTGCTTGACTTTATATTGCAGTTTCCCAGCTGTCTCTACTGGGGGTAATCTTAACGCTCAAACAGGATTTATTAATGAAGGCATGAGCTTGCAGTACTGATGAAACTGTAAGTTGCCCAGATGACATTATTAAACAGGAACATAGATTTTTAGATAAGACAAAAATGTCATTTAAGTAGATTTGAAAAGAACTGGCTCATTTTCTGCAGAGCACTGGGAAAGTATTTACTAACGGTCTGGATAGTATTTGATATCCTGTGGGGACATTTAAAATTCTTGGATTGCACATACATCAGTGTCTTACTACACAACACAGTACATGAATTGTTGCAAGTGGCGTGCAAGGCTTTCAGGCAGTATAGATGTGGTTCTGTTGAGGTAGGAGACACTGGCATGGAATGACTTTGCTAATGTAGTTTGCACAACCGTGTGGAGAGCTGCTCCTCCATTGTGTCCCTGCCTGTCCAAGCACATGACACTGGAAGTGCTAAACAAAATGTGCATCTTGCTAAACACAGGGGCTTGCAGTGTAAGATTTGCTTAGGATTCATAGCTAATCATTAAAAAATAAATCTCATTTAGCAAATAAATGTACAAGCTCTGTTAGTGAAAAGATAATAAGTAAGCTAGGAATTTCGCAGTCAGCTGAATCTCTTATATAAAACAAAGCAACTCCTAATCTCATAAACCTTATAAATATATATATTTATTTTATTTTTTCTAACTATATGTCCAGATTCTAATAAATACTAGGGGCATTTTACACACAGTTGTACTGATGGAAAAGGATCCAAGTATAAGAATATATTACTTTTAAATGAAGTGTATATTCTTATATACCTCCTGAGAGGCTTAAAAGACCTTAGTATAGATGAGAATCTGACACATTGCTCAAGGTGATGTAATACAAAAATATTTTTTTCAAGGGTAAGGTGAGAAATTATTCTAGAGCAAATAAGAGGTAAAAAGGTAACTTAAGTGTTCCAAGATATTACACAAAGGGAAGATATATAAGCATGCCCATCCTCAATAATTGACATTGGGTTTTGTAAAGACAGTGAAATTGCATCCATGTAGCATGTACATTTAGGTACAGAGGTTAATAAATGGAAATTTAGTAGCTTAACAATCTTAATAACAAAACTGAAGAATCCTAAGAACAAAGCAGGGTTTTATTCTCAGTTGTCATTACACAGAATATTAGTGCAGCTCTCTGCAGTTTTCATGGTTTTATGAGTCTTGTTAAATTTTGGACAGTATCATGTACTTATATATGTACATTATGTAATGCAAGATGAATTGTTATAGTTGTACTCTGTACAGTTCTTTCAGATTTCCCTTGAAAATGAGCATTCATTCATATTTTTCTCCCTGAAAGTTTTAAAAGTGCTTTATGAACTGAAACTGCTCATAGCTGTCAGTTCAGCTATGGCAGGGGCTGAGCAGCTCAGATGTGAAATGCAGCAGCTGTGTGAGTCCAGAGCAATGCTGCACAGCTTTGTAGGACAGGATGTGAGCTGTCTAGATGAAACATTATGAGAACTTCAGGATCATGTACTGGAACTGTTTGAGTTGGAATTAATCTATGGTTGAGGAAAATTGCATAGAACTTAATTTCTTGTGAACAGGATCTCCATTTTAGATGTTATTTCTACCACTAACTCTTGACAGGCTTGTCCTATTGAGCTTGGATAGAAGCTGTGGACATCTCTGGCATCACTGACATGCTACTTCACAAATAAAGAATGTAAAGTCTCTAGAATGACAGGATAAATCTGGAAATGAACAAATCATAATATAGGAACACCAAGACTAAGTGGAAATATTTTTAACAATGTGTATTGTTTATTATTTTCCATTCTAGTTGTCTACTTTTGTTTGTGAAGTCATGTAATAACACCTAAAGTTGAGCACCTCTTGGGCTAGGCATTGCACAAAACATTTATTAAGTTTAAGAAAGAACTTTTTGTTTTGTTTCTCTCTGTTTTTCAAGTCCAACACAGTTAGATGTCAGTTCTCATTTAAAATGTTGATACCACTAAAAGGAAAAAAAAAAAATTAAAATTTGCTTAGTGAGCCATGCTACAAATGCTGCTTGATTTCCTCTGCTTTGTGTCCTCTGTCCTCTCTATCTCCAGTGGCAACAATGCTCATTCTCCCCTTTTGCCTCTGATAGGACTCATACAGCAGAAGGCATCACTGCTATATAGTTGCTAGAAAATGTCTTTAACACCGAAGTTCTCATTTTTCTACAAACAAGACCCATTTCAGGGAGCCTGGCTGTAGACTTTGTAGTGCTTGCAAATATTTCTCTAGCAGAATCAATCAAAAACACCAGGCTTGAGGCAACTGAACACATTTTATGAATTTCAGTTTGGGGTTTCTGTGCTTCTTCCCTTCCTTGAGGTTTTGCATTATTCCAGCTTTCTGACTTTTACTTCAAGGTCTTGTAAACCTCAATACAGCAAAGCAATCATCTGCTTAATTTTTAAACTATACCTTCAGTCTGACAAAAGTACGTGCTAAATTGAGGCTTTCAGTATTATTTAGCAATATATGTTTTGATTCTTCTGTTATTTCAACTTCTTTTTTTTTAATTTATGAAACAGGAGAAAAAGATGGAGGAGGTCCTTATAGGAGAAAAAAGATTCTTAAAGATGGAAACAGAGATGCAGGGTAATATATGTTTCTAGGTTATAAATATATCTATACCTATTTGTATATTAGTGTCCAGAATTAATAAAATAGTCATTGTAATGTGAAAGGCTTTAATATTTTTTATTTGTACATAAAGTGATTCTTGCTGGTTCTTGATTTCTTTGGACATTTAATTTACAGTAGTACTTTTGTCAGTGATGGTGACTTTAAAAGTACCAATAGTAGATTTTATTAAGATGACAAACTCCTGGCATTTCTGCTGCTGGGATGAAAGGTAGAATGTTTCAAAAATATATTTAGTGGAGAGAGAGAATAGTTTAAGCAAGAGGTGGACTGAAATGTGAGATTCAGGTTTCTTTTTCCTATGTTCCATTTCTGAAAATAAACATGGCAACTGCTCAGCTGTGGAACTGCAAATTATGTAGCTGTGTGTACTGTAAAGGTAAGTGCCAGAATAAGAGAAGATAGCTAAGTGTCCTTAAAAAGTACTAGCAATAAGCATGAAATGAAATGAAATGAAATGAAATGAAATGAAATGAAATGAAATTATGAAGACTGGATCCTTTTTCTGGCCTTGTACTATTTGCCTCACTGGAAAATTTTAAAAGATACTTAAAGGATTTAAATAGGACACAGCACTGGGACAATATTGTTGTTAGCAGAACTAGAGAAAAATCATGAGATGAAGGGAAGAACTTGAAATCAATATCAGACTCTAGAAATTGAAAAAATGTAATCAGGTTCTAGTTATGTTTTTAGTGCTGTGTAGAACTGTATTTGTATTTGTAGTACTGTATCCAGTCTACAACTAAGCTTCAACCAGGGCTTTCAAGTACATGCCTGTATCTACTGTTCCACAGTGACAAAATTTCACAATCAGGATGGTTTTCCTGCTTAAAACCAAGGGCTTCTTACTCCTAGCTGTATCATCCTGGATAATTCAGTTCCCTTCTCAGGGATGAAGTTCTTTAGTTATTGGTAGAAGTTTTACCCTTTCTTCCTTGTCATTTAGTTACAGGAGAGAGGATATGAGGTGGATTTTTTTACTTGGTGAGACACTCTTCTATTTCTCTGTAGGTATTTATATTAGTTAATATGCACATGGATAAAAATGTAATGTTTTGATCTTAGTAAAGATCCTGGGCTATTCTGAAAAGCCCTGAAAACAATTGTCAACTAGGTGGTTTTCTTCATGCTTTAACTGCTGAATGACTGTGCATCCTGGAACATACCTGAGTGGTTAAAAAACATTATATTCTGTTTTACTAATTTGGAATGAATTCCACAAAAGAGCTCTGGCTTATCGTGTGCCTCTAATTTCACATAATTTAAATTCTAGGAGAATAATAATAATAATAATAAATATTAACAATAATAAAGAGTAAGAATGAAAATAAGGAAAAAATCATACAGTAGGTGTTTAATAGGGTTGTAAACACTGGCAGGTTAGGTAGGTTGGGAAGAGGCTGGTATTTGGCTTGGGGAAATCGTATTAATGCATTTCAAGCTGGCAACTGGCACAGGTCATTCTTTAACTCTGGTGATGTGCTGACAGGATTGTCATTTGTGATGGTAAAGAGCTGAGACAACCGGAAAAGAAATAAGATTCTCTAGAGATCTACATGTGTTAGTTTTACTGCAGAAGGTGATAAAACTGCTGGAAGCCAGCAGTCTCCATGCAGAATTATTGCAATACAAACGGCCTGGAATTGAGACATATTAATTGCATAGGTTAATTTTGTTGGTGGTGAAGGGTTTGAGTATTTTTTTTACTTGTAAGAAGGAGGACTAATTATTAATATTTACTGTCAAGAAGACTGTAGTTCTAATTGGTGTTTAGATACAATACTTAAATTACCATCAGAAGATATAATGTGGATTTGGAGTTAGGTGCTTCTGAGAAAAAGCATGCAACTCTTTCTGCATCTGTTAACAAGAAAGTTAAAACAATCTCACCATTGTGCATGAGCTGTTTTTAAAAAGAAGCATATGGTACAGAAGGAAGGTGTATGTTTGTTGCCACTTTAGGAATCTTGGGATTTAATAGCTTCCTTGGTAGATGAGGTCCATCTTTGTCCATAATTTGCTATGTTAATGTAATATAATATATATGGTAATGATAAAAAAGTGATAACTATGTAGAAAAGGGAAACTGGGTGGCTTAACAAATCGATAAAAAGCTATTGATCACGGCTCTTTAGAACATGTTGAAAGCCATTCATTTGATCAAGGAAAACTAATTTTGAGGCATAAAATTTTATAGCTAGTTCCACATTATCAAAACTGACTAGACATTTTGAATGCTTAACCTGAAAAATAGAAGAGAGTACTGGTTCCCTTGTGGCTTTTTTTTTTTTTTTTTAAGTACATGATAGCATTTCCTGTAAGTGGAGTTTTTCTGGATTCTACTTCCATAACAGAAGTAAACTGTCATTTAACTTTAAAAAAGTGGGGGGAAATTCTTATTACTAATGCTCTTCAATGTAAGAAAAATACTCAAGATCCAGGACTCCTCTGTCTATTATTTGTAGTTTACAAATGCAGAAGATAAGTTAATGATGGCTGAATAGATTTTGCAATATATATAAGACAAATGATAAGATTTGATAAGATAAACAGGAGAGTAAGAGGGAGGGTTTTGTTTAGCTTGTGAGGAAGTGGTTTCAGTATATAAATTATCCGATTAGTAAGAGTTGTTTTTTCTGTAGGAGTCAGAGCACAGAAGAGTTTTAAGAATTAAATGACGGGGTGATGAAATTAGTCTGCTGCTTACTTCTTCCTACTAAAAATATGATGCAGAAGATGTGCTGGCTTGAACATTTGGTGTGTGCCCAGCAAAGAGGGGCAAATGCACCGATGTGGGTTGGAATCTTACATGTGATGGTTGATGTGCTGCTGCACAGGAGGAAGATAAGTCATGCAGTAAAATAAAAAGTAGCTTCTAATGCATGCAGATGAGAGGAAACTTCAAAGTAATGAGCAGGAGAAATGAGCTTGTCAGGAGCCCTATGACTTGGTACAAACAAGAAAATTTTTTTTTTCAAAGCTAGATTCATAAATGTTTCTTTAACTTCCTCAGTGAGAAGATCAGAATCTGCACAAATAGTAAGGAAGACAGTTATTTGCCACTAGGATTATTATCTGGAAACAGAAAGGTGATATACAGTTGCAGTCTGAATGTGAATACAGAGAGCATCCAATATCAGAGATGACACCCATGGTAACACCTCAGTAGTGGTGGTGGTCATGAGGTTTCTTGAATGGAGAAGTTGGTGGATTTGGAATAGGCAGGACATGAGGAATTCCAGTTTGTTCCTGTTCTGCTTGAGCTGTCAGCTTGGTATGGGAGCTCTCACAGGGACATGAAAAGTCTACTGGCACTGGTTATTTAGACAAGAATCTTTATCGTTTGTATTATAGCATAAGAAACACTGCCATGTCTGTGAGCAAGCTATTAGTTCAGAAGTATTATTTTCTTACCCTATTTTATTATAAACTTCCCAATTCATCAAAGCACAATTTCCTTTAGGTTGGTGAAGTCACTCCTTATAGAATATTTAAGAAATATATTATATATATTTTTAATCATGGAAAGAATTCATTCCCAACTTCATAAACTTTCTTTTAAGAAATTGTGGGTTCCAGGTTTCTAATAATGTCTTTTTCCAAAAAAAGTAAAATTTCACTTTAAACTGATGTGGCAGTATTCAGTTGCCTGTAGTCAGCAGCAACCTTTTGGCTTTAGTAGTTATTAACATATACTCCAAGAATAGCATTAGATATTGGGAAGTTCTGACTTTCACCATTATAACTGAGACTAACATTGTAATATCAAGTCAGAGAAACTTCTTCCCAGGGGAACAGACCCAGGCTACCCAGGTTTGAATATCTTCATCTTTGAAATTCTTTTGCACTATGCCAGGAAGCCTTGCACATGCAAAAACCACCATGTATTTTTAAGCCAACTCAATTCAACATATAACCTCTGTTTCATGCTATGAAGATGTGTTTCTGGTAGGGTAGATGCATCATCAATATAGATACTTTGAACAGAAGCAGAGACACAGTTCAATATTCTGGTTTAGGATCTTCAGACATCTTGTGAGGGTAGAGATGAAATCTGGAATCAAGTGCAGTGTAACATTAAGCCAGTAATGCTTTCCTGGTTGGCCTGAGAAGTCCTGTTTTATAACGTAGGCATAGGGGGAGTGGCTGGAGCTCTGCATTCATAGTGAATGTTGCAGGTTTGGAAAATTTACATTGCAAACTCTTAAACTTTCCAGTTCTCCAAACGTAGTTTATTCAAGGTTTAGTTTCCTTGTCAAATATTTTTGGAAAAAAGGTAATTGGGGATTGCAAAGTAATGAAGAGGACAAGTCAGTGACAGAGAGTTACTGAGTTACCATTTGATAAATGAAGTGTAAGCAAACTATTTTAATTCCTGAAGAGCCAGATTTTAAGTATTTCATGTATGAAATAAGAAAATGGGCAACATTTACAGGCTCTAAGACTGCATCTTGAGAAGTAGTAATTTTGAAAGTGTGTCCTGGAGTCTTGAGGAATCAGTTAATGTGATGGGATCAAAACAGTGCTGTAGCTGAAGGGGTTGATGCAGCCCTTGGGCAGGCAGGTAGAGGAATAGCAAATTGAAGAGTTTTCTGCTTTACCAAGGCAAGCACAGCTAAAATATTTTTCCAGTTTGGGTGTTCATGTTTTAATAAAAACCTCAGCAACTAGAGAGAGCTTAAAGATCTATGAGAAATGGTGAAAGACTAGAAAGTCCCAACATGAAAATACACAAAGTGCTTTGTCTCTGGAGTTTATAAACCTGAAAACAGTTTTGTGTAGTCAAGCTTTAAGACCCAACTAAAAAAGAAAAATGTCATGTTTCAGGGTTTTTCAGTCCTAGGAAAGTTATAAGGATAGTCAAGGTAGGATTTCTCTGGCTAGATACAAACATCTGTATCTGAGCACAATTACTAGATTTCTTTTATAGGAAATAAGCATTTCTGGGCTGTAATTTCTAAGGTAGATGTTTAAGAGGGGTAAAATGAACTGTGCTGTGGAAGTGTCTTTTTCTATGTCTTGACAGGATGATGTGTAAAGATATTGACATTTCAGAGCTCTAGGCTAGGTGAGAGGAGTCCTTCTCCTAGTATGCAGATTACCATTTAAACTAGACAAATTCAAACTAGAAATAAGGTATATTTATATTTTAGTAACATAACTAAGTACTGAAGTAACTTAACCAATGGTTGTGACAGATTGTCCATGACTGGAAAAATGTTTCTGTAAAACCTGTGCTCAAGCTCAAGTAGCCACAGCTACTGGATCTGGAGAGCTGATTCAAGAAAATTGTGTGGGTTTCATTATGTGGCAAAGCTTGATTAGCTGGTCCTTTCTATCCTTAATTGCTATGAATCATACTTTGCTGGTGCAGTTTGAATTCCTGGTGATCAGGTGCATAGTTTCAGAGAAAATATTTTGCAAAATTTCTGCTAATTTGCCTTTCTAAATATAACATTTTTGCTTCAGGGTTACAGTTTTTAACTTCCATTTGTTTTGTATTACGCAACATAGTCTGATTTTTTTTTCTGGAAAAATAAACATCACAATTATGTAATATTTTTGGGAAGAAGATATTGATTGTGTAATTGTGACATTTATTTTTAGAAATAAAATTTTGATAATTTGTTACTAGAACAAGTAGGTTAGAGAAAAAGCAGTATTGAATTTGAAAATCAATGGAATCACACTTTTTTTCAACCTCAGAAAATTTAGGTTATTATTTCTATATGTGGTATCTCTATACATTCCTACAAATATTCATATTACTCTTATATTGTGAATAAAATGGGCTAAATACACCACTTTAATTAGAGTAGTGGAAATAACAAGTTATTTCCATTCTTTGAATGTGTTTGGCAAATTTCCATTGTGTCAACATAATTAAGACATATTAATATTAATCTAGTAAGTACTGTACCTTTACATAGTGGAAAAATAAAATAAAATGGACCATGAGAACATTTTTCAATATCAGTTTAAATTTTAATACTTTATATTGTTGTGAAAAGTTATAAAAATCTGTTATTATTTTATTACCCCATTAGGAAAACAACACAGCAACAGATGCTTGTTACCCTGATTTTCTCAGTCTGTTTATGGGGATGTTTTATCAAAATGGGTCTTTTAAAAGTTATAAAGATGTAATACGCTCCTAAATTAGGTCATAAATGCCTAATGTGGAAAACTAATACATTTTATTATTTTTCAAGTATGGGTTTATGTATATTAAAATATGCAGCTGTTAGGAAGTCTGGAGTGTATATAACAGAAACATATTGCATTACAAGTTGTTAGTGTCTCTCTCTGAGTATGTGCATTCTTTATATATATACCCACACAAGTTCTTGGCATGCAGAAGAGACTGCATTAATATTTTGGCTCTGTTGTTTTCTAGTACCATAGATTTTTACTTTTATTTTTTTTATGAATAGATGTAAATGCTAAGTATACTGAGCACATGCATGTATTTTTACTCTATATTTGCCAAAATCTTTACTGTAGCCACATACAGTAATTGAGCAGGCAGTTCTAAAATGAGTATCTAAACATCAGCAACAGTGTCATGTGTTTCTGCAAAAATGGTAGATGCTCCCAGACCAGGAGAGGTAACAAGATAATCTCATTGTTTAGGCTTCCTTCTGTCTTCCATGCCAAACTGCTGGAATGGATTTGTGGAACAGAAGAAGGGATTCAAACACCTGCTTGTTGCAGGTAGCATGGTGACCATGACTACTTTAGGAAATGGTACAACCAGGAGCATTTTCAAATTTCTCTATAATTAGAGGTAGGTAGACCTGTTGTCAATGATGTACTTGCTGAAGCTCAAATTTCATGTCTCCACTGATGGAAGTCTTTAATGGTCACAAAAAAGTGTATGAAGGAAACACAAAATTTTATGGCAATGATGGGAGTGCACCAAATTAATAGGGGCCTGTTCCCTGCCCCTTCACACACGCATCCCCTCCCTTAATAATTTATGTAAAAATGTATGAAATTTATGAAAATCTATTTATAGTATTATTTTGTTTTAGAAGGGAAACAGAATTGTATAGTTTTGAGACATTTTATTTTAATTGCTGCACTATTTGGTCACACTATTTTAGGAAAGACAACCCAAGAAGAATATTTATGCTTTCTCATGTTTAGGACATCATGCTTGTGAAGAACTATCTTACCATCCTTCAAATATTTCCTTAAAAACACTTCTTCTTTGCAATGCTCATAAAAACTTTGTCAGTAATTAAGTTGTCGTTGTGTTATCAGTCATACAAATGTGCATAATCTTTTTTCTTTGCATTTTCTATTTTTTTTTATGGTAGTGAAACATCTCTCATATGAGGACAATCTGAGAAAGCTTAGACAATTCAACCAGAAGAGAAGCCTCAGGGGGACTTGATCACAATATAGAAATACTTGATTAGGGGGGAATGAAGACAGGGCCAGACTTTTTTCAGTGGTTCCTTGTGAAAAGATGGGAGGCAATGGGCACAGATTGAAACACAGGAAAATGCACTTCAAAAGAAATTTCACTTTTAGAGTAACCAAGCATGGGAACAAGATGCCCTTGGGAGGTCATGGAGTCTCTGTCCTTGCAGATATTCCAAACCCAAGTGGACACATCTCTAAGCAATCAGCTGTAGGTGATCCTGTTTTGAGCAGGGGGTTGGTCTAGACAATATGTAGAGGTACCTTCCATCTTTGATGAGTCTGTGAATTGCAGTGCTGTTGAGAGCATGTTTAGGGATTTTATACATTCAAATTTTCTATCTTCTCATCATTCTCTGACTTGCATTCAAAAGGCTTTATAGATGTACCGTTACAGTTCAAATCATGCTGTAACACATTTGCCTCCCTTCTAACCATGTTATGAATTGCACATGAAGCCTGCGTGACATACAGTTTTAATTAACCTAATTGATCACAGTAGCTGTGCTGCCAACCACCAAAGTGTTGATAGGACTTCACCGGAAGCTCAGCTAGTCTGTCATCATCTGGAGTCAAAATGTAGCTAAGATGATAGTCCTCTTTCAAAAGTGTAGGTTTTTATGAAGTCTCAAATCCAAGCCAATGTGCAAAAGGCTGAATTTGCTGTGATTTTCTCCTTCTCAAGCTTTGCAAAATAGGTGACTTACTGGAGCGTCCTGGATGTAATTTATATCAGTGAAGTAAGTTTTATGAAGACAGCATAAAATATACCATGGTTTCATTATCAGGAATTCATGATCAACAAAGAGTTTAGTCAGTCCTTCTTCCAGGATTTTGTGCTTCAGAAAAGATCAGTCAGAGGTGAACCTTTACAAAATGAAAACTTCACATGTGTTTTTCAGAGTGAGTTTCTTAAGAGGTTGTTGTTCCTGGTGGTTAGATATGCCTGTTGCTTCATTACAACTTGATATCGTATCTTATGTCCTGCTCCTTGTTGAGACGTATTTCTTAATTTAGCAATGAGTCAAAGTGTTCATAACAAAGTGGAGAAAGGCTTGGTAAACAACAGTTTCATGGCTTCAAGGTTAGTTTTTGAGATATCTTTTCTGGATTAAACATTTCAACATCAATTTGGTTATCTGCCTGTCGCTTCTTTCTAAACCAAACTATAAGGCAGTAACAGTCGTACACTTTGCTTGGCCCAGGCTTCATTAAGAGAATATTATCTATCTACCTTCCCTAGAAAAGTAGGAAAATAATAATAATAATAATTCAAGTTTCTGGCTGAAAGTAATTTTTCACAACTGTAGAGCCAGATTAATTTTGGATCTCTACATGCTACTAATACCAATCCTAGGACTGTCAGAATGACAAAAATTGCATTTTCTGAACTACAAGGTGTGTTGCTTGTCCTGAGAAGGCCCAACAGGTCATCTGGAAACACATCCCCCAGTTGTGTGCTGTTGAGTGTGCTAGGCTGCAGGGCCACCCACATGCCCCAGAGAAAAGAACTGAAGTAGGTCTCTTAAAAGGACATCCTAAAGGGATGACGAGAAGTGGAGGTGAATGGGGAAAGGCCCCAACTTAAATGCCTCCAGGGATGGGGCCTCAACCACCTCCCTAGGTGCACCTTCAGTGCTCCACCACTCCTGTGGTAAATCTCTTTCTAATCTAAATCCACTCTTTTCTCATTCAAAGCCATTGCCCCTTGTCCTTCTACTACAGGCCTTTGTAAACAGGCCCTCTCCAGGCTTTTTATAAGCTCCCTTCAGGTACTGGAAGGTGGCTATTAGCTCTCCCCAGAGCCTTCTCCTCTCCAGGCTGAACAATCCCAGCTCCTTCAGCCTGTCCAGGTAGAAGAGAAGTTTCATAAAACTGACTGTATGCAAAGCAGTTAAATAAATCAGGACACGTAGGTTATAAGTGTATCCATAAGTTTTGATCATGAAGCCACCTTTATGCATCTTGGTGAAGGTCATTTAGAGTTGTAGAGGTGGCAGCTCTTAAACTGAAGGAAATTTCTGATGGAAGTGAACATTTAGGTTTGCTGCTAATGGGCTGTACTGATGTGAATAAGGCTTACTAAATACAGAAACATAACTGTGCTTATTTATATGCATAATATAAATATCACATTGTGTAATAACTATAAGACAATCCAGAGCACTTCCAGGGGATTATTGCACATCTCAGGTAGTTTAAGTCATTCAGCCTTTTGGCTTCATGCCTTAAAACACTACTGGAGACATGTTATAATCGTTCAGAAATGTTCTGCCTGTTGCAAATTACAGCTTAAACCAAAATATTGAGTACATTACACATATACCCAAAATACACAGTTTAACCAGGTAATGGGATGTGCATGTTTAAAAAAACAAAACCTCTACATATGAAAAAGTTCAATATGCTCTTCCACAAGCTGAAGAGAGAATTTACATACCCATCCAGAACAATTCCAGAAAGTGCTTGCTAGTAATTTGATTCTGTGATTAATGATCTTATTATAATAATATTCGACCTTTCTGTCTTTTCCCTTCTTTTTGGCTTTGATTATTTGGGCTCTGCATTGGATTTCTGAAGTGCCCTGTATGCTTTGAGACATGCATATATGGGCTGTGATTATACCATTGAAGTGTAAAGAACGTTCACAAATGATGCTCAAGACTGAACGAAGAAAGCTCTTAACACAATCACTATTTTCACTTTCCAGGAAGACATTTTCCTATAGCAAAACTATGTCTGAGCTGAGTTTTCATATGAATACCTGTATTAAACTTAGTGACAGAATTAAATTAATTTATTATTCTGTCTTCCCTTACATGACAGATGAAATAGGAGATCACTGTTCACCTTCTCTCTACCTGGTCCTGCTGTTAATCTACTCTAAACTCTGCTATTCTGATCTGTTCTCCCTCTCATCCTGGGGAACAGATTTCTCAGCATAATGTTTTTATTGATCCTGTCTTTATCGGCCCTACGATAGGTTGCTCTGAAGCAAGCAAAGCATTTCCAACTAGATAGGGTTAAGGAGTTGCTGGCAGCCTGGCACACCTCATGATGTTTCTTTTCCCCGACCACCTTGTTTTTGTCAGATAAAATTGCAAGCAAAAAGCAAATTACAGTGTTTTCCGATATTAACTGTAATATTATGTCTTCTTCCTTCTAGGCAATTTAGCTCAAGTTGGCAGGCTGCCCATTTTGTGCACAAGGACACTGCTTTTCTGGGAGGCTGTGTCTGATAAAGCAGTTAGCTTTTCTGAAAGCAAAGGCTATTTTTTCCCCCTCCTTGTTAGTGGAACAAGACCTTATCAGCATATAAACACAGCCTGGCCGGCAACACAAAGATACCTGTTTTGCCTCATATTCAACTTCCTCAACAAAGCATATTTCTTGTGTGGATATTAAAATAATAGCTTTTAAGTTAGAAAGTATGCTTGCTTGTGCTGCAATTATTAACTGCTCAATTAGGACACTTTTCTAGCTATCTGGCTTGAGGTTTTCAGAGCCTATGGAGTTGACTGCATAAAGCCATGTCTGTACCAGGAGATTAACTGTGTCTGTGCTCTCTGACACTGAGGCTAACAGGCATGGAAAGGCCAGTGTCCATAATATTCAATTTTCTTATCCTCCAAAATATAGGGTGGCCATCACTAAACCGCCTCCTGAGAAGGATTTCTGGCACCTGCATTCCTCTGAGCTGTACTGTCTTTGGAGAATGATAGTTGCCCTGTGCTGAAAGCATTCCTAGGGTTAGTTGAACAACTTCAGTGTAAAGGGGTTTTTTGAAAGTCCAGGCATATTCCCTGACACTGTTTTAAATTACAGTCAAGTCTAAGTGTCTAACTATTAAAGTATAGAAAAGGCAGTTAGCTTTAAGAACTGCACAACTCTTGTCACATTAGATGCCCTTCAACATCATTTGGTATCCCACGCTGGTTTAGATGGTGCTTATTTATAATAGTAATAATAATATTAATAGCCTTTCATTTTGTAGGCTTCAGCATTATATAAGGTTACTTTGTCTTACTGCAAGCTGCAGATATCACTACTGCTTAGCTCAGGGTTGTATGAGCTACAGATGCTGCTGCTAATGTCATCTTGCTGTTAATAAGTAGATTACAAACAAATTATTTATTTATTTATTTTCCATTTTGCTTTCCTGTAAGATCTTTTATCTGCTTGAATGCCATTTGGAGGATTGTCTAGCGAGAGCTGTCCCTGCCAATGGCAGTGAGGTTGGAACTAAATGGTCTTTCAGGTGCCTTACAACCCTAACCATTCTATGATGTCAAACTATGCTTTGATCAAACATTGTACAGCTGCAGCTGGAATTACCCCGATGTGATCGATCTATCTGCTGTATGTTCCTGATGGTCAAAGACCTGTTCCAAAGCCTCTGTTTGATATCTGTTGTGTAGGCTGGCAATATTTTCACACAATTCTTCTGCATTCTGTCTACATATAATGAAGTCATAGCACTTGCTGTGTGACATCAAAGCATGTTGCTATGAGAATGATCATAATCTAGCAAACAATGATCACATTGAGTGTATAAGCAGGGAAAAAAAGGCAAGTTATAAAGCAGAACCTTTTATATTTATGCAGCTTTTTTTTTTTTTAAATAACCAGAAGATCTGGGGAAAAGAGCTGGAAAAATAGTAAAAAGATAAATGTACTTCTGTTTCAATATTATGATTTTTTTTTTAACAAGTACAAAAGTTCATTTCTATGTATTAAAATAAAATATACCCTTGAATTTCAGGCATGATCCTGAGAGAGTTACTGGCATTCTCAGTCAAGGCTTGTTGGGATTTTAAATTTTTTTTTTTCCTCCCAGTCCTTCTATGTACTATTAATACTAACCTCCTTAGCTGCACACTTGGAACAGGTTGGTGCGATAGCTTTACTACAAAGGGCTTCTGTGTATTCCAGGAGTCAGGATATAGCACTCTTCTGACCGAAAATGCCCTGTAATGAAGGTGAAGCGTAGACATTATTTATTCCAAATACAGGATCTTTCCATCTGCAAGTTTGTAGAGGCTGAAAAACTGTTGAATTTGGAGATTTGCAAATACAAATTACAAGCTTGACTCTGAAAATATTCCCTCCTGGAAAACAAGTCCTATTCCCTCTTGTGAGCATTATCCTTAGGCAGTGTTAGATCAGTACAGAAGGCATTTCTAAGGTGGACAGCTCTGCTCATAAAGACACAGCACCACCCTCTCCTGGAACGAAGCAACTAAAACAGTTTGATCCCATGCTTCAGTACTTGGAGAGAACAGACCATCACTTGTGTTCAATTGCGTGGAATATTTTTTGTGTCTCTTAACCAGGTCCACTTTTTAGGCTGCAGCAGGTTAAAGTTAGAGCTGTGCAAACTTTGAGAAGCCTAAATCCAAATTAAGGCTGGCTTGCTTCCAGAAATGGCTGGAGCTGGCAAATTTAAATCATTTTCAAGTTGGAGCTGTTTTTTTCTGGGTTTTATGTCATCACTTATGAGTTAAGACCAAGGAAAAACCTGGTTGTAACCTATTTAACCTCTTTTTTCCTCCTGCCTTGGTCTAGAATCTTTTTTTTTTTTCATATGTGTGACTTGTTTGTTGAAAACTAACCGCTGATGGGATTTTACAGTGTGTCGAGTCTCTGGAATTGCCCATCTAATAAAGCATGGGATTTTAAAAGCTTTTATTTTAAACCTTTTTAGAGCATCAATTGCTGAAGTATCTAGAAGAAAGTGGTTCTTAAAACATAATACATTATTTTTCCACTTTCTGTTTTTGTACAATTAAGACATTAAATGACAGTTTTGAAACTGACTGGCATTACCAGCACAATGGGAAGTGTCATGCTTCTGGCTCCAGATCAGTACTAAATTAAGTTTCTTAGCACTTATGTTTTCTGAATTATTCCTGTTCTAGAGAGGTAATTTATACATTTAATGATTTTACAGGTTAAATCATTCTGAAGCCATAAATCAGTGCCTAACTTTATGCATATGGATGGTTATTATGAACTGATCTGAGAATCTTTGGAGATCATATCATGGGAATCTGAGGAAACAGCTTACTTCAGTAAAATACAAGTGCCTGGTTAGGACCTGACCTTTTGAAGAGCTGTCCAAACATTTACTCACTCTCACAACACCCTCGTGAAGTAGAGGATAAATATTATCTCAGTTTTATGGAACAAGAAGGTGAGCACCAAGAGAGTCTGGATTAGAAGTCCGGAATTTGTGGCATGCAGTTGCTTGCTTCATCCATTAGGCCTTGATGTTTGGTTTGTCAATAGTCCCATGCTTTATAACCTGAACAAAACCTTTAAAATGCCAATTAGTTTAGATAGGTGGGAGTTCAGTTCTCTGCATAAAAGAGAAATTAAGCCATTCCACATCATCATCATAGACAAACTTGGTGACTTTGTTACATATTTGTCTTAAAGTGAGGATTGCTCTTGAAGGTGGTAGTGTATCAAACAAACTCCTTATTCTGGTGAAAGGGGAGATTGGAAAAAGGGATGGTATTTCCATGCTAAATGAAGTAGATCATCACTTTAGCCTTAATTTAGCACATTGTTAGGAAGCAATGCTGTACACGTAATTATATTGCTGGACAGTTCTATCATGTTTGCATACAATGAGTTTACATTTGCTGTATGCAAAATAGAATTTATAAAGCATTTCTACTATTTGCTGCATGCCCTTGTGATGCTTTCGATCACCTCTCAGTTGAAACAAGGCTGAAAAGCACTGTAGAAATGACAAAGGCTAACAAAATCATATCTTGCAAACTGTAGTAGTACTGAAATGATACAGGACAAGAGGGCAAATGTTGAGAACTGGAAAAATAGAAAAACAGAGCAGCATGAAATGTCAAACCACATTTTTAAGGCGCTTTTTACTATATTTCCATAAATGCATGAGGGAATTATGTTGCAAATACTTGAAACTGTTTATTTTCATTTTTGGCTTGATTTTCTAGCATTGAAAAAACCATGTCTAATGATCTTGAGCATTCTTAAAGAAAAAAATTATATTTTACATAATGGTTTGCATGTGTGAGTTCCCTCTGGCAGGAGCTCTATAATTAGCCTGTCGTCTCTAAGAGAAGAGTCTATCTGTCTCAAAGATGCAACAGCAAGTCTTGGCTACTAGAGCTAGGAGAAGAACATTGTGATTTTGTTTAAAGATAAACATTATCCCTTTTCACTTATTCATCTTTCTTCTCTTCCTGCTTCTTTGGCTCAAAACTAGCCTGGAGAAGCAAAGGACAGCTAAGTACAAAGTTTTCTTCCTTCCTCATTCAGCAAGGCATGGCGAAAGATCTTGGCTTCTTGACATCAAAAACTTTGCTTCAGCTCAACTTGGAACTGTTTGGGCAGCCTTTCAAAAATAAAAAGGTACTATAAAAAGGGACTGAACTTCCTTTTTTACTGATAAAGTAGCAGATTCAGCTAAGGCACACTTGCCTTTGGGATTGTCAATATACTGTCCGGTGAAGTTAGAGAATCATAGAATTGTTTAGGTTGGAAAAGACCTTTCAGATAATCAAGTCCAACCATTAACCCACCACTGCCAAGTCCACCACGAAACCATGTCCCTGAGCACCACATCTACACAGCCTTTAAATACATCTAGGGATGGGGACTCCGCCACTTTCCTGGGCAGCCTGTTCCAGGGCCTGACAACCCTTTTGGTGACGAAATTTTTCCTAATATCCAAACCTTCTCTGGTGCAACTTGAGACCATTTTGTCTTGTGCTATCACTTGCTACTTGGGAGAAGAGATCAACCCCCTCTTCACTATAATGTCCTTCAAGGTAGTTTTAGAGAGTGACAGGGTCCCCCCGAGTCTCCTTTTCTCCAGACTAAACAACCCTACTTACCTCAGCTGCTTCCCATAAGACTTGTTCTCTAGACCCTTCATCAGCAAATCGAGGATGTGGAATATTATTCCTTTGCACAACTTTATTGTAGCTATTAAAAGACAATCAACCAGAATAGGGTGGTGGCAGACAGCGTTGTGTGTTTCAGTCTTTTGCGGTCTTGTTACTAAAGGAGAGTAATTTTGGTAGAAAGGCTTTGCTGCTTTTGGGTAGCCATGTGTGTCCTTGATCAGAGGAGGGGGAAGGAGAGAAGGAAAACTCAAAACCACCACAGAGTCAGAAAAATGTAACTGGTTTGAGCTGGCATAGCCGTGCTGGTGTGTGTTAACTCTTGGTATTATCATGCCTGAGGTTTTGTTTCCAGCATTGACAAAGAAAGCTGTAATACAGGAGATGATCACATACGGCATTTTTCCAGGCTCAACTGGTTATATTAGCAGGGACTGGGTTAGAAGGTGAGGTTTCCAGAGGGGACAGGAGTATATTGAATTTCATTTTCAAGGCTGAAAGGACATGTACCAGTACATCAGAGAATGTGTTGATAAGCTGGTGAAAACTAACTGCAGTAGCAAGGACATTTCTCCACAGATAATGTTATATGGACCACGTTCCTTGAACATATCCATTGTCGATTTTTTTTGACTTGTGTCAAGTCCATTTATTCTTGAGCCTACTTTGTAATCCTTCTGTTCTTGCTTGTTCTTCTGCCCCTCTTTTCTCCTATATTGTTCAATTTGTCTGAACTGTTTCTTTTCTTATTCCTTACAACCTTTTCCTCTTTACCCCTCTGCTTTCCTGATATTTTCCTTTGCCAAATAGCCAGAGATTTTTCTCAATTCTGAGTTCCTATGTAAGCTATAATTTTATTCTATTATGAGAGAGCACTGCTACTGCATGCCTGGAACTGATTACTGTTTACGTGTATCCAGCATCACCAGCCAAAGAGTCAAAAACCAAAGAGACTTCTCGGAACCTTACAAGGTTTACAAAATCACCTTCTTATTCTTTTCAGACTCTCCCATTTGTTGGGAATATAATAATTATTTTTTTTTCAGTTGTATCTGGAATTGAAAGACCATATTTATCTTTTGAAATGTTCTCGTAGATATTGGTTGCCTTCATATACAGTCCAAAACCTAAAATCCCATTTTAAATTAGCACCTACTTCCAGTCTTAGACATCCCAAGAAGTCATTGGTTAGATCAGCATGACCTCTGTCTGCCCTTTTCTGCACTGTATTTCAGACATCTGGATTGACAGACCTTTGCTGGGAGTCAAAGCTTTTGAGTGTTTTAGGTTGGTACGTGGCTCTGGTTGGTTGCAACAAATATTTTCACTATTTGAAAAGATTAATAAATCCTTTGAAAAATTGACTATATATGGAACTGAGAATATATAAGTTATATTCTACTATTTTTTTCTAGAAAGATGGAATAATTAGAATATGTGATATAGGAGAGGTCATACTGGTCAATCAGATAGCTCTTCTGCCTTTCAACCCCTTGAAATTAATACTTACAGGAAACACCCTTTGAAAGATGGAGAAAACTATGTTGAGCTAAGACTGAAATAGTTCCTACTTCTGCTGTGTCAGTGACTTCCCTGAAAATCTCTGTAATAAATCTTGGTGTGCCATGGTCACCTATGCACTGACTTTTTTACTCTCCAGGAGGTTTCCTCAACAAAAATAAAAAATATTTTGAAGTGGCCATTGATCTAGCCATCTTCTTACTGCTCTTTGCACATTTCTTTGTAGTTTCTGTTCCATCCAGACATATTTCTAAGAAGGGCCCTGGCTGGTCTGGAGGCCACAAAAAAAACCCCACTGTCTTAAGTGCTCTTGTGTGGAACTGCAGGTCTCATTTTAAGTATCCTTTAACATAAAATGATCAATTGACCTGCATCTCTGGATTGGGTAAGCAAATGAAAGTTCTGAGGATGTACTCCTAGTTTATTGAAGGTCACTGACTGAAAGAATTTCACCAACTATTCTAAGTGTTTCTGAAATTCTGTGAACTTGTCATTTCTGAACATCAAATTCTGTTATTTATTAGGTCAGATTTGTTGTCCTTTTTCCATGTGAGTGTCTTCTCTTATGTTTTCCTGGCAATTCTCCTAGAAGCCCTTTGTTTCTGACTTGGCCTTTTTAGGATAAGCCAGATTAATTAGTCTCCAATATTTGTTATTTCATAAACATAAGGATACCACTAAAAAAAAGGAACTTCATTGGCTGTATTACCTTCTAATCACTGCCATTGTTCTTCAGATTATGTATTAATATCCAGCTATTTTTCACTTAAATTAATTCCTCCAACTATTATTCTCCTGTAATGATTTGCTAAATCTTGAATTTCTATTATCTGCTGCTGCTGGCATGAGGTTCTCCAAATTCAGGGGGAATTAGGCTGTGACTGCTTTGCAAATAGTACAAATAGGAGCAGATGTGCAGAAGACAAGTGGTTAGTGCTGGCCCAACGTGCATACAATGAGCAGTTCAGTGGGGTTTACTTTGAATCTAGCACTTGGTTTAGTCTGACCTGTTTACTGAATGACTGTTAGTGGCTAAGTGCATCTTTTGATTTGGTTAAATCCAAAAAGTATCCATTTAGTGTGCTCTGAAACCATGTCACAGTGCAAACCAATGTGCAGTAAATGGGGATGAATGTCAGATGTGTTTCAAAACCATACCCCTCATCCAATCTGAAATGCTTCCATAGATGTATCCTTTGTACCTGACTCGGACATTTGGCAAATCCAGTAATGAATTTATCTGGATCAGCTGCTGCTTAAATGTTTCTGTGCATGGAGCCAAAAGACTCCTTGACATCCTAATTGGATGTGTGCTTTTCATGTTAATGTTACCATTATTGTGGAGACAGTAGTAATTGCTGTTCTCTTAGCTTATATTTATGTAGAAAAGTAATACCAGATAAATTCAAGTTAGAAATAAGGCACAAGGAAATTAACAGTGGAACAAACTACCAAGGGAAGTTCTACATTGTCTATTTCTTGATGACTCCAAAAGAAGGTCAGATGAAATTCTGGAAAATATGCTTTTGTTAAATTGGTTACTGGCCCAAAATAGGGGCAACTGGCTGAAATTCTGTGGTCTGTGGTATGCAGGAGGTCAGAGTAGATGATCTAATTTTCCTTCTGGCTTTAGATTGTATGAATGTGAACAATTCCTCTGATAACAAGACACTTCCAGCTGTTGAAAACTGCAAGATCGAACTGTCAGTTACTAGTAAAGAATATTTGCTATTGTGCCATTAATTACAAAAATAATTTTAGGATGTCACATTGGTATATCCTTGTTTATGATACAAAGAATCTTGTGTAGGCAAAGAAAAAACACCACCTGTAGCATGATTTAGATTTGGGCAACTGTGTATTGTAAACTTAGTCTTTGGTGTTGCTTATCATAATTCAGATTCAAAATCAGAGCTGAAACAGGACTTTGTTTTAGAGTTTCAATGCCAGGAAGGTTAACGGGTTATTGACAGCTTTAGGAATGAAATGTCAGGGAGGAAATTAGAGCAAACATGTATTATGAGCCAGCACACAGCATGGCTGGTTTTAATAGACCCTGCAAGATCCTCTGTAGTAACGCCTCCATTAATAGTGCAGTTATCACTGTTTCCAGATGGTGTGATCATAAACACACAGAGCTTTTGCAAGGACCTATAATTTATCCTGATCTCTTCCTCCTCTGGATTCACCCAGAAGGAAGACAAGTGGTACCACAGCCCACCCCAAATGTTGGTTGGGTTTTTTTTGCCAGGAAGCGTGGGGTGACGGCAGGATTACATCTGGGTGTCCTTGGAGCCCACCAACAGAGCCTGCTCTGAGTCTTTATTCAATGAGAACATCCACTGCTGTTCTTAGCCACTTCCTTCTCCATTCACTGCTTCACTTGTACTAGATGGGTCCATGCCTCACATTAGGAAGTAGGTTGCAGCTCCTTTGCACCCATTTAAGAGCTGCAATCCAACTCTTCCTTTTTTCTTTTTTTTTTCTTTAAAACACCATTTCATTAACTAAGTGCACATCCATTCTAAGTGAGCTTCACCCACCCACTGCAAAACTATCATGAGAGATACAAACTTGCAAAAAATAGGAAATGGGAGATGTTTTTAACTATGTTCCTGACAAAGCATATTTCTTGCAAAAAAAATTGAAAAATGCTCTAGCCTTCACAGTAAGTATGGGTCCGAAAACATTTCAGAAGCAGAAAAATTGTAAAAGTAGAATTGGCATTTCCAAATGCCAGGTCTGCCACCTTAAATTTTGCTTTCATCAAGAAGATAGTAATTCAAAATACTTAGCTGAATTTTGGTTAGTATTGCACCAGGTCTCTTCATATCTCGCCTTTTGTTATTGGTAAGTAAACACAAATGATTTATAGAATGTTTTATTTCACTTATTTTGACTTTGCCTTTCACCTCTTTGACCTAGAAAATCTGGAGTGCTTTCATAACCAGTGTCCTTGTTAGAAACTTATTATGTGTCTCTTTTTGGGAAAGCGAATTGAATATGTGGCATAGTTTAAGGAATTTTGATGTAATTTGTTTAGAGAGGCTGTTGCTTGACAAACCTTTTCTGAACAGGCTACATGGCAACTGAAAAATTGGAAGTCTCAGAGCTGGACCGAATAATGGACAATAGAAGCTTTCACTTCTGTTGCCTGTTCAAGTCCAATCTGTCAAAAATTGAAAATTGTTCCCATTTCATACTGGGCAAGTGGCCTATGAATAATTAGTTGGTTAACTCTGCCTGGTGCCTGATTAAAATTTGCCCACAAGACAAAAACACCACCCCATTTGGCACCATGGCTGGTTGCTTCAAAACCCAAAGCTGAGTCAGCAGCCATCGTGCTGTATTCTTTTCCAGATCATGACCAAGGTGTTCTCTTGTGCATTGTGGGTGTGCTTATGTTTTGTTGTCCCCAGTTTTGTTCTCTGTAACACCTGTCATAAGTACACAGCAAAAAAAGTGTTGTTGCCTTGGGGATGGATGAATTTCTTCCCCCTCCAGAAGGACAGGATCAATGATCCATCTCATAAGCAACTCCTTTTGAGGAATAAATACCACTCTAAAACATATTCTGCTCTACAAAGTCTCTATGTGAGACTATGTCATGCATTTTAATTTGACTCATTTGACCAGTCTATGTGAGACTTAGTCATGCATTTTAATTTGACTCATGCCCAGCTAAAGACAAAGGGAGGAAATACTACAGCAACTAAGTGACACCATTTTTTCAAGGAAAACTAGAACCTTAGTAGGAAAGATGGCTTGTGATTTCAACCAGTCTCAGACCAGGGCAAATCTAGGGACCACCATTTGTGAGGCAGAAATCGTTGTCTTTAACTAAGGGAATATTTTCACAAAGGTGAAGAGTTTTTGAACAATTTCTTCAATAGACTAGGCACAAGCATGATGTTTCGAGGTACAGAAAAAGAAAAAAACCCAGGAAAATATGTTGAAATAAGAAAATGAATTTTTTTCAGGTTATTGGGAAATATCTTGTAGATTTTAAGAAATGAGTCAATGATTGTACACGTTTTAGAAAACTGAGGATACAGGAATGAAAAGGCAAAGAAGAAAGAAAAGTTAAAATATATATTATATCACATGTATTTCTGAACCTACTTGAAGTTTTAGCCACATAACGCCCTGTGAAATGACCAGGAGTATAATAGCTATGATCACTAGTTGGCTTTCAAAATATTAACATCATAGATTTTATTTTGTAGAAATGTTAGAGATTATATTACTATTACACATTAATATTTAATAACTAATGGCAAAATATGTGAACTAGTATCTATATGTATTACAAATATTGCCTAGCATGACAAAACATAATGGTCCAGTTACAAATTAAATATAGAGTAGCTTAGATGGTTCCGTGCCTTGTCTAAATCCAAAATTGTAGGGAAATATGCGAAAAGGATTTTTTTTTTTTTTTAACACAAACTCCATGTTTGGGTTCTTTTTTATTCTGAAGCTTGCTGCTTTTGAGATAAGATAATTACATGTTTCATGGAAGCAGTGACTGAGATGAGGAAATGCCTCCATTACACATTGAAGTTTTAGAAAGTCACACCTGCATTCAAGACTCATGTGTTAGAATAGCTCCAGCACCCAAAAAAAAAGTATCAGGATTTATGAAAGAATAAAACATTCTGAGTACACCTAGGGTGATGAACCCCTTTGAATCAGACTGTAAGCGTGACAAAATGGTGCTTTGGAGCTTTAAGATCTTTTGAAGACACAATTCCCATTAAGGGTTCTGGACATTTGGAAATATAATGCTGCACTCTTAAAAGTCCAGCTGTGTCCATATAATTATAGATGTTATAATCTATTGGCAGGAGCAAACACAAAATATGGGGCAACAAATCAATTCTTCACCAAGGGCTCTCTCTTACAAAGGTGTATCTGTGATCCTGTGTATATGACTACATATCAGTGTCTAAAATATAGACTCAGATTCTTCTCCCCTTAAAATTGTGTTCTTTTGTGTGAGAGAATTTTCATTCCATCCATAAGGATTTGAGGGAGAAAGTATTGAAACCACCATCTGATGCAGCATGATAATCTGCAATAATCTCTTGTATTTTAATCTTTTGTTTTTGCATTTCATCATTTTAACATCTGAAGTCTAGCCTGACTTCTGTTGACCACTTACCCCAGAGGATTTGTGCAGTACACTGGTAAAAAGAGAAGCTGAAGAGTCAAAGTCCTCTCCATAAGTGGGCTACAATTGTGCATATTCCTGCCCTGTACAATGAAAATCAGCTTGTTCATTTACGTGCTGATGGAGGCTTCTGTGCAATATCATTTACAGCCATGTTGTCTTTGTAGATGCCTTCTACGATGTGAGAACACTGATGACTGGAGGGGGAAGGGGCCGGCCTTCCACTTACCATATGGGAAACATCTGTACCAGGCAACCTAGCTCTCTCTAAAGAAATGTGTTGCTGTTTCATAGTTCCTTCAGAGTGTTACATAGACAAAAGGTATTAATTTGAATTTTTACAAGGATTGACTGTCCCAGCCTCTAGAGCCGTTTACCGTAATACCAACTTACTCTTTTAAATGAGACAGGCAGTAATGTTTTACACTGTCTCACACAAAAAGTATGTAACATCCACTGGAAAAGTATAGAGTAGTCAAAGTGCTCCAAAAATAAAACAAAAGAAACAATATCATGCCCTTTTATTGTGGCCCCTTAACTCTAGTCCTCTGAGAACAGCGCTGATTGATGTCAGTGATGCAACCTAAAAATTAATGTCAATTACCTAAAACAATGTGCACATAAGCAACATCAAGGGTCTGATTTCAGTCCACAAAAGCCAGGAAATTCAGAGCTACTGGACAGACAAAAACCTGGATTTGACATTCCCATCTTACCAAAAGGCATTCTGGTGGGGGGGCGGGGGGAAGAGGAGAAACAAAGAAAAAAGGGAGTTACACCATAACAATAAATAATGTTACTGAGGCAACACTCTCTCTCTTTGCTGAAGTCCAGATCCACTGGGTCCCATTAGCTTTAACTCCAGGAACTGCAATGTGTTCAGTGGGTTTGGAGCTCAGTAACTCCCCTACCACCTTTCTGCTTTCTTTTTTTTTTTTTTTTTTTTTTAATATAAACTCTTTTATTCCTTTAGTAACAATAACTTTTAATGAGACCCAACTAACAGTAATTATTTACTCTTCTTGTATTTCAAGCCATCGGAAGCGGGGGTGTTGCTGTCAGCATGATTAGCGCCTGTTATGTATTTGGTGCAATTATTGCTCATCCAAACAGGATTGACCCCTCACTCTTTGATAAATGAACATGCAGTAATCGAGCTGTTCTGGTGTCAGCATGCACACAAATCAAAATGTTCTAACATCAAAGAAGTACTTACAAAAAAAACCCCTTTCGTACAGGATTTAAATATTCCTCAATGTTATTAAAAAAATATGGGCTGCGATATCATGAAAAGCCCTTGATGGAGTTACAAGCGGGTAATCCATCTCCCTATTCGTAAGCCTATATTTAATGACCAAACAATGGCAATCAGCCAGAATTGCATGGCCTGGCCACTTGGTTTTCAGGCAAATATCGGTTTTATAGATATGCATATAAATGTAGGCCTTTGGTAAAAGTGGGTACAAAATAAAAAGATGAGATGTGGCTCTGAAGAAGAGACAATTTGATGTGATGGGTCAGACCACTGAGATATTGCTGATGGCATGGGTCTGTCCTAGCATTTAAAAATAAAATTCATTTAAATGAAGTGTGCCATAGCAAGTAATGTCTATAAGTGGGTTTATGGAGAGGGAGTATAGTTCAGTCTGACCAGTTATTTCATTTTCATCACAAAGTAAATATTTTTATCCCCCACCACAGACTGATCACTCAGAAATTACCAAAAAGGATTCTTAGTCAATTCTAGGAAGGACATTTTGGAATTCTGCTGTTCTCAGCAACCATCCGCTGTCTCTGGCATGGCCAAGACATTAAGTAAGGAAGGAATGGAGGGACAGAAAGACATTTGGAAAGCTTATAGATAACTTGAGCCACATGTTAGAGAGACTACCAGTCCATCATGCCTTCTTAGACAGCTTTTCCAACATAAGAATGTGAATAGAATGTCATTTTAAAAGCTTAATGTAAAAAAAAACTACTTGGCCTTCCTTGGGTACCCAAGCTTCATGGTACATCCTTGTAGCTCATAACTTGCCAGAAGCTCTTTGAAGGTGCAACACAGGCTCTTTTCATGCAATCATAGAATCATTAAGGTTAGAAACAACCTTTGAGATCATCAAGTCCAACCATCTACTAAATATTAGGAACACCAAACCTTTCTGTACAGGCTGCCTTATGCAGGAGCCTGTGGCTTCTGAGTGGCCTGAGGCTTTGAGCAGTCTTTGCAGGCTGGCCAATGTACCACTAGCACTGTTACTGTCTTAGACTCATCTAAATACATGAAGGAGTCTGTCCTGCAGGTAGCTGCTGTTAGGAACAGATGGGGAGACACCCAGCTCCTGGGGCAAGAGGATTGGTCCCTGTAGCATGAGTGATGATTAGGAGGAGGCTGCACTCTTTACATGTCTCCCACTTGCTCATTTACAAATGAAGCCACCCACAGTCAAACTCTCACACGCTTGTGTGTTTCAGCATTGACATCCTAATTGCAGGCCATCGGGAGACTGAACAGGGCCACTATCATACAGACCAAATCAGGGAACCAAGTATTGTTCACAGATCATTCCCATTACTGATGTTTTTTTTCTTCTCTCATTCACTTTGCATATACTTAAGAAGTCTGTTCTCCTTACAACTGTTTTTTTCCACATCCTCATTCTTAAATCTGGCTTGAATGGGATCAATGTGTCACTGCCTTGACATGGCTGGCCAATACTCAAAAGGGTTGTGATTTGAGGGAGGAGCACCTGTCTGTGATTATCACCAATTACAAGTAAAGTGTTAAGTGTTCAAAGGAATTAACTGCTCTGCTTTATATTTTTTACAAGCACATTGCATTCTTTGCATAAGGAATAGGACATCCTGAGCATAATGAAAAAATAACCTTTAATTGCCTAAATTATAAATGCTTCCTTTTAAAAAAAATCAAATAACTGTGTTGATATATACCTGTATTAAAATTCAGATTGAGGATAGATTTTTTTTTTTTTTAAGGATATAAAGGCATTTGGCTTTCATACTTCATGGGCCTTTTTTTAAGTTTGGATTTGATCCTGGTCTTCAGAAGTTCAGGAAGAACCAGAAAATGTATTTTGATTTGGGGCTATTTCTAATATAAATGTCATAAAACATGGTAGTGTAAAATAATTTATTCTGCTGCTGAAGTATTGTTTTAACTGGTTAAACTGCCTCAGCACTTGGATTTTTTTCTCCAATGTGTTGCAGAAATACATGTGAAAGATCGATTGGATGCCATTCTGCAGCCTAATCCTAGGTAATTTATTCAGATTTACCTGAGAGAAAGGTCCAAATGTTATGTTCTTCTGTTTTTAATCAGTCCAACTACAATTGATTCAACTTTTGCCTGAATAAGGAGTGAATAAAAACTGAGCAAGAGCCTCAAGATTTGGCTCTCATTCATTAACCTCAGGGCAGACTTCATTTTGTATGATTTTTAAGCTATTAAAATGTTGGTTGGCTTCCATTTGAGCTCAAATTCCTAATATCACCAAATAATTATGTGTAGATGATGAAATGAAAAAACAGGCATGTAGTCTCCAAACATGCATTTCAGTCTGGGTGGCTGAAATGGCTCATAACATTCAATGCATGAAAATGGGATGGATTGAATAAATTAGCAGAATCACAAAAGGAAACCACTATAGGAAATAGTTTTACACGTGTAATCACTGAAATACTCTAGTGAATGTGTCAATCTGTACTAAATAAATATATTTGTTTATAGACATGCTCTGTATTAGCTTCCACTCTTTCACAGCACTTTGCCAAACAAAATCCCACTAGAAGTAGGATGTTCGCACCCGAGTAGGAGTTTCTTGGATAAATATTTTTTCTATATTGAGACCAAAACCACTTCTACAAATTTCAGACTTTGATTGAAATAGTATATTTCTTTAGCTTTTTTTTTTTTTGCTTTTTTTTTTCCCCCCTTTTTTTTTTTTCCTTCCCATCTCCTCCACTGGCAACCACTGATGCATTACCTTAATTTCTCTTACCTCCCACCGCTCCGGTGAGCAGGCACCCAGCTGCAGACAGAGTGCATCAGTCAGTAAGGAGCAAGGCTAGAAGTGGCCCCACCCCAGTGCCACCACCAGCAAAGGGCCTCGGAGCCTGAGAAAAATTCTCTGTTTACTGACTCGCTCTCTTGCCCTGCCTTCTTGGTTGGGTTCTCATTTCCCTGGTGAAATGCTTAGTTGAATCAAAGGGAGAATAGAGATGCTATGCCCTCTGCAGAGAGCATTCATAGGATGTTTTCAGGGGGTGGGGGAAGAGAAATATGTTGCAAAATGTCATTAATCGCCCCTTTTCATTACAATTTCAGCATTTTTAAGGAAAGAATGTAGGTGAACTGTCTTGTTTTGCCCAAGTAATTTATTTTATTTCAAAGTAATACCCACTCCTCCTATCCAATAACTACCAATTTCAGCATCCATTTCTGTACATCTAGTATTTGAGCCATTACAATGGAAGATATAATGCAATGAAAACAATAATTATGGAACAGCATACAGTGTTTTCAAAACACCATGTATTAGTTCTGTAATCAAGCAATCCTCAGGAAAGGTTTGCAGTGAGTGATAGTGTTTCTGTTTCAAAGGCAGGGGAAATTGAAACACAGAGACATTAAGTGGTTTGTCTGAGGCCACACAGCAAGTAAGTGTCAGAGCTGGGAGCAGAGCCCAGCCCTGGCTCCTGCCCTTGTAATCAGATGACTGTAGCACACCATATTGTTTCCAAATAAATTCACTAAAAATCATATGCCGAGCTTGTGAGCAGTAGTGACAAGGAGGGGGAATTTAACCTGTCACTTCCTACATGAAAAAAACCTGAACCTCTACAGCAGTAGAAGGAAATGTTAAAAAGTCAAGAGAAGGTATCCTTGGAGAGAGGGAACCATCCAGGTTATTTCATGCTGAATTACTCTTGGGTTGAAGGAGGTTTTTATTATTAGTGATATATTTTCATGTGGAGGTGCTGTGACTATGCCATGCCCTGAGACATAAACCATACCTAACCATACCTAAACTCCTTTCTGTGTATATTTCAAGGCTTCTGGCTTCTAGTCTTTTGACCAGTTTGATGTAAGGTGGTAAAATTGTTAGAGAACTAATTGCACCGCCACTTTTCCAGTGCAGCAAGGGGATTAAGTTTTCTTTCCCAATCCTGCTGGGGCCCAACAGGTTGTATCCATCAGGGTCCAGTGTCTCTTGGAGACCTGTTGTGTGCTTTGCCAGTAGCACATCATGGGCAGGCAGTTACGGGCCAGTAGATCCATGTCAACGATAACTTGCTGTGCTTCAGTCTCCTCTGCAGGAGAAGTAGTCTGCTCTCTCAGTCCAGAGAAGGGTGGTGATAGAGTCCAGCTACAGGTTTTGTAGGTTGGGGGAGGAATTCCTCTCTCTGGCTGTGAATGGTTGAAGTAGATCTCAGCAGAGGTATTTCTATCAGTGTGCTAATTAGCATTGCATTTTCTCTGACAATTAAAGAGGGTTTCTTGCTCTCAGACACATATGGTCTATTAAAGCTGGTGGCAGTGATGGGAAGAACTTTGCAAAAAATATGTTTGTTTTGCAAAGCTGTCTGCCAAGTATTGTTTTATAGTTCAATTTTATCCTTCTTTCTCCACTGTTTACAGTATCCTCTGAGAAACTTTAAATGATCTTGCTCTCCCTACCAATTTTGTTCTTTCTTTCTTTTGGCAGACAGTGGTACCCCACTCCCACACCCCAGTTCTTGCTGCAACAGAAGCCATGATCCTTTTGCCTTGTTTTTATTTCTTGTAATACCAGCCCATCCCTGAGAACAGTGTTTGCTAGTTAACTGCAGTATCACAAATTGGACCAAATGAGCTGAAGGACAGCAGTATAACCCATACCACTGGTGGTATCCCATGAGGTGTCTGAGAAATACATTTGGTCCTTGTTTTCCAGAGATTCTGTGTTTCCTTCAGCTTTGTGAATGTCATTATTCCCAGTAACAGAGAACAGAAATAAAGAGCTGGTAGTTGAGATCTAGACTATGTTCTTTAACAGACTTGGATGATATATCCTGGATATATCCTGTTTCTGGACACAGCAGCACAGTTTTATGTGATTATTGAAAAAGTTTATGCCATTGGCAGATAAAAGGTAAACCAAAGCCCAGAACTGACTTAGTTGGAAAACATTTTGTTACAAGTTGTTGAAGGGTGATTTACTGCAGCAATGCTTTTATCAGCTTATTATGTTTCTGGCCACCTACATAAGGTGTGCTGGTGATCTTGGTCCCCTTAATGGAGGGCAGGGACTCACAGCATGAAAGCTGCTACTGTCGCTGATGCCTCACTGGATGGCTGAAGAGTCAGTCAACAGAGGTGAGGAATAGAGTTGTTTTGTTGGTGTTTCTTACAGCTAACTGTGGCTTTTTGGGGAATAGCTTAAGCACAAATATGTTTGTGCTTCCAAAGGGACCATTGCTGTATGGCTAAATGGATGCTGTAGCTTTCAGCACATTGGTCTGTCCCTATAATAAATGAAATCTGTGGTATTTCATGAATACAGCAGAGAGGGCCATGAGGAGCATCATACAAGTTTGTAATCTACTAAACCTGATTGTTTATAGATATATAGCTGGTATTTGTTATTCATTATTGAACATGTACTAGGTATTATATACATAAAACTTTCCCTCATCCTCTGAGTAATATCAGACATCTGTGCTTTGGCTACTGATTAAAGATGGGTTTGTAGAATTAGAGCCTTCAGTGGTATTGTTTAAAATTGAAGAGAGAATTATCCAATGCACTTTTAATAAAGAGAGTTTATATCCAGAGAAATGTAGTTAAACTTAAACAGAAGCAACTAATTCTAAACACCATATGGATTTTCTTTTTTAAACAATGTTGCTTATACTTTGCCCCCTAAACTAATTATTATTTTAATCTCTAAATAAGCTGACACTTCTTTGTATGTGGTTTGTCTATGCAGGCTGGGAAAAATTATAGGAGTAACCTTTTAATCACAAGGGTTTTAATGTAGATGTATTTGTGTACAAAGAGCTATGAATCTGTCCAGGATGACTTGTTTGATATTATGGCAGGCTAATGAAATTTCAAAGTTAACATTCTCCAAATAAAATGGAAAGAAGACCCAGGGAGAAAAGGAGCAGATTTAAAATTAGAGAATCTTTGTGGTTTATGGGTTCCAGGTTATTTGGAATGGAATGAAAGTTAATGCTACATCCTTTTTTTTTCCATCCTGCCAGCCAGTGTCTGATCCAAGAATGTCTCTTATTTAAAGGGCAGGGCTCCCTCCACTGTTCTTAAATAAAGGCTTTCACTGTCTGAGATCCAATCCTCCCTGATTTTCACAGTTACATTGTAAGACTGCATCAAGAGAATTGTTTAATGAAAAGAAGTTTTGCATATGATTCCCCTATCATAAGCCTGTTCAAGTCATATGGTTTGATTTACATTTATGCAAATATCAGAGAATGGAGTAAAATTACCAAAGGACGAGAGGACCGTGGCATGTCACAAACAAGATGTGCCTATTTGTATTTATGTTTGCTAATGAAGTTCAGCCAGGACTCACTCTTTGATTTTGTTGTCTCTGTCTGCCATTCCACTTTATGCATTGTAATTAAACCACTTGCCCACACACATACAAGAGGACACTGAGAATGGGAGACTTCCAAGTTTTATAAATACTGCTCTGTAACTTGCTTATACAGGACATATAATTCAGGATTTATCATCTTTTAAGTGATATAACAGACCTGTGGTATGACACTGTGCCATAGTTTTAACGTAAGCAGAACTGCAGACTTCAACCAAGGGAGGATTTGGCCCAATAAACTTGAGTGTCTGGGATGCCCGCTGGAGGTGTTTTCCCCTAGTCTTTCCAAATTTTATCCCAAATAAGAATTAAGCATAATTCCACTCAAAAATCACATCTGTTTCTTTCTCTTGCCAAAATTATTCTTTCTCATCATGCCACAGCTGTGAAATTATGCACTTGTGTAAATTGTTAACTGGAAACCATTTCTAACTAAGGTGCCTGTTCAGAAGCCTTCATTTCTACTCTGATATGTTACCTAATTGAGGAGTACTCACAGCTTCAGATTTGGCTGTAGATCACAGCTTCAGTATGTCTCATGTTAATAAATGTGTGTTTATCTGCCCCTAAATTGTTCCTATGAACTCTTCAGTAAACTGTTGCATTTTGTGTGACCTACTGTGGGAACAAGAGATTTGCCGCTCTCCTCCTGGAGTGATTCTTTGTGATCCTTCATAATACACTACCTTGGGCTACCTCTGCTGGAGAGACATAGGACTAAAAAAATAGATTAGCAAATGGATGAGTGTTCATGAAATTTGAGGAATGACTTAGATTTGTTCTGGTTGGAAGAGACCTTCAAGATCATCAAAGTACAACTTGCCCAACACTTCTTATTCATTTGCCTTTTTAAGCTGTTGGTTTTCCCTTTCACCAAAATAAGGACAAATCATGATCTTGTTTCTAGGTGGTTGACAGCAGTGAATGTTTTCTGCTTCATTACACCTTCTTTCAGACTGTTGGCAAAAAACATCCTACCTTTATTTATTAATTAATAACATTCTAGGCAACATCTTTATATCAGAATCCTATGTGCTTTGTTACCTTGAAGGAGCAACATCTTCAAGGTGGAGTTCCTATACTGTGGGCAAATAGAGGATGATAAGCCAGGAGAAAGTTCTTCACATGGTACCTAGATGGACGGGGGTCAGGACTGGGAGGTAGAGAACTAAACAGCAAAATCACTATGCCTCTCTCGTAAATGGGAGGAAGTGGCAAGAATGGACTGGGCAAGATGAAGGTCGTGTTTCTGTTCTCAGTTTGGTCCAGCCTGCTTAGCCTCTGGTTGTGGGTAGCAGCAATCTATCCTTTCACCTTTAACAAAGTCAGAGAAGGTGATACTGAACTGTGTCATGTGATAGCAAGGAGCAGGAAGAGGTTCTCTGAGAGCTAGAGTGATGAAATAAGGTTATATGAATATTCAGACCATGGAATCCATTCTGGGAAGATGAACTATGTGATTTGTGCCAAGCTAGGTGATTTCCTATGTCTAAAAGGTGGTCCCTTGGCCACCCATGTACATAGCAGGTAGAGTAACAAGCTGATAGACATTCAACTATGGCAAAGAGTCAGCCCACAGCAAAAATCAGAGCACAGGCTAGTAGACAGTACATTTTGTAAGAGAGCTCCCAAAATGTTTATGCAGTAGACTTTTCCAAAAAAGATCTCCAGGAGGGACCATGGGCTTATGTTATCTCCTGACATTGGGCAAGACATATCCAGCAAAATGGATACAGCTATGGTTTGCCATTTTAAACCCACATCAAGAGGCTGCATCATCCTCTATCTGTAATTCTGAGCCAAATAATCATATTAAAAATAAAAAAAAAATAAAAATACAATGGATGCTGCCAAAATGGTATAAAGCACCCAAAAGTACCATCCAAACCCTTTACATTATATCAAACCACATTAAATGTCTGCCACATACATATAAATCTCTCTTGCAAGGGCACATACACATGCAAGTTTTATAAAAAACATCTTGCTGTTTCTCTTCACACTTCTTGGCATGTAACTTTATGTCTTTCAGTATCACAAATTCAGCTGTATATATCTTAAAGATATGTGGCATAACTCATAACTATGGGATGACTGTAAATAGGCTTGCTATACATAAAAGCATTTTGAGGGTTAACCTTGATTATCTAGTAGTACATCAACGTAAGAATGAAGTGTTATCTTGTTATGGAATGGGATGAATCAAACTTCCTCCTCTGAAATATTGCTTTTCAAAACAGTTACCTTTAAGCTGAGGTTGAAGGTAAAGATTGTTTCTGGGTAAAATGCTTCAATTTATGGCTAAATTCCGTAATAAAATATGCATATATCAGAATCACTTTCTCTGGCTTGGGAAGGAAAAATGTGTTGTTTTCATTATTGCTGAACTTCAAAATGGCTTAAGGAATTTTGTTGGTGCTTTCCAAAGAAACTGAACTTCAGGCAGAGATTAAAGCAGAGGAAATTTCAGCCCAAGGGCAAATGTTTCAGAAAGTTTTAAGTATGTGAAACAGGGAGTTAAGTAGGAAATAGTTTTCAATCCTAACTATAGCCACACTAGTTATAATATATGGCTAAATATAGACTGGTGGGTGTGTCCAACTTTTTGAAGGTGTTATCCTCCCTCCTCTGAAACTTGCTTCTAAAATGACATTTTCAAGCATATAACTAACTGTATAAAGTTGTCCATGTTGGAAAATGTTAAAATTCATTATTACCCAGGTGAGCTCAGCCAAGCCCAACTTTGCTTTGCAACCAAAATTCCTTTTGCAAAATTGAACCTTTTATCTTTCATGTAGCTCCAACTTTATACTGGTATTCATTTATCTTCAAGCAAACTGCACAATAGCCTGGAATATTTTTTTGTTTCAGTGTTAAAGGTTGTCACTTGAATTATAAAGCTCTGTAAAAATATTGGGGTCAAGGAGCTAAAAACATTACTTTTGCATCGTCTTCAAAATGCCAGCCATAATGGTTTGGGCAAGCTGCAGATCCAAACTCCCTTGGACTTGCTGCTTGTGGTTGTGGGAATATATTGGATCCTTTCAAAATTATTGGCTAGTCTGTTTTTGTGCATTTCATGTTTGGGTATAGAGTCTTTGGATTTGTTTTTCGTTTTGTTTGCGGTGATACTGTCATGTCTGATGACTGGCTGTATATCCCAGAGCTAATAGTCTGCTCTTTGACTTAAATGCCATATGCTGCTAGATCTCTGTATTGAAATATGGTGCTAATGTAAAGGATGCTGTAGTGAACATCTTGTACGTATTTCCTTTTGCATATTCAGTGTCTGTAAATGTCTCTCTGAATACACACTTGCTGTTTTTGAAATTATTTCCTTACAGTTCAGTATAAGTACTATTTATATACAAAGTTGAGGTTATTCTTTGCTCTTAATGATACACTTCTAATTCCAGTTTAAGAGAGGAGAAATTGATCTCGCTGAAATTAATTAGGAGATTGGTAGAGCCACTAAAAATGGTAGTTATATATGGCACTTCCTAAGTGCTTGGACTTAAGAGGTACAAAATAAACCTGACAAAGCACTAACTGTAATGAAATAGATTACTATTTTTTCATTTTCAAAACAGAATGACTGCTGAAGGTGAACCAAATAAAGTAAAGGTACTTTCACTCCATTCCTTTTTGAAGAGATCATTAATATCACAAAAAAAAGGAAAAAAAAAGGAAAAAAAAAAAGAAAAGAAGTAATACATTTTTAAACAGAGAATATCCCCTTAAAATATAGAGTTTCCAGTGTGCCTGGCATAAAAAGGCATAGTTTCCTATATTGATTCAGAAAAAAAGATGTTAAAAATGCATGAAGGTATTTTAGTGCATGTGTCCTGTGACGGTGTCACAAGATCTTTTAAAATTATTTTCTCAAATGCTATTTAAATCTTGTGCTTCTTTACCATTGGAAACATTTGATCCCAATTTACAATATATGGGATATGTTGTAACTGTTGCACTAGGACAAGGGGAAATTATTTTAAACTAAAAGATGGTAGATTTAGACTAGAAAGAAGGAAGATATTTTTTACAGTGAGGGTAGTTGAGATACAGGTTGCCCAGAGGGTGGTATAGAAGCCCCATACCTCGAAAGAGTCCAGGTCAGGTTGGACAGGTCTCTGAGCAGCCTGATGTAGTTGAAGGTATCCTTGCTTACTGCAAGGTGGTTGGACTAGATGACCTTTAAAGCTTCCTTCCAACCAAAGACATCTTGTGATTCTGTTCTGTATCAAATTATTTTGTACTGACCAGAGGGTCTTTAATTTGGTTTTGAGAGGGTATCGATAACACCAATGTCTGTTTATGCAGCTTTAGACTCAGGCTAGAAATTGGGTTTGGAAAACTGTATTCAATAATATATAGACTATTAAGGTAGGTTAGAAAATATTCTTGAACATAGTGAAGGGAGAACCCATGCTTAGAAAGGACAAACAGATTCAGCATAATGGTGTATTTTTGGCCTCATCTATTTTGCAGGCAATTAACAAAACAGGACATTATATTTTTGCATATCTCTTGCTCTCCTGAAATAGAGTCACTAACCACTTGTTAACCACACTGATTTTTTAATAGACAAAGTGGTTGCTTATAGCTTCCCCACCAGAAATGTTCAGATTAAGCACACTATTAGATTGCAGCCAGAATAGTCTACAAAACAGGAAGAAAGCCTTGCCTTTCTCTCTGCCTTCTTCCCTTGTTTAAGTTGATGTGATAATTCATTACAGATTTTTCTCTTTCTTTGACAGAGTGCCTACCGCAGGAATGGGATGACTTTTCTTGCTTGCTAATGTGGATGTGGCTGCAGCAACAGGAAAGACAGTGTTATATTAAGGTGATTTTCTTTTCCCCTCTGTGGAAGAAAAAAAAAAAAAAAAAAAGAAACAAAATACAAGCTCCAATGTCTCCATGTACCAGTGAGTGGGCTGGTTTGTTGTGACTATCTGCTGGCTGACTCCGTCTCTTTTTCCAGCCCCCTCAATCGTTATTCTTGTTTACTAGCTGGAACATTTAGCTAATTAATGGCAGGATGTTTGGGATAGCGTGTAGGTGGACAAGAATACAGATCAGACAATGCTGAAGTTTGCAGGGGACTTGCTGCTGTCAACCTCTTCCTGAAATGCGATGTCATTTTTACTTAAGTGTTTGGAAGTCTGTATGTTCTCCTAGAGATGTTCTGTTTTGTTTTTTGTAAAGCCTGATGGGCAGAAAGAAGCCAGAGATAGAGTAGGTTGTATAAGTTAATAGAATTTATATAGGTTTTTTTTGTGATTTTTTTACAAAAAGAAAAAATGATTTCCGCTGTTTTCCTCTGTTTTCCACTGATTTCTCAGAACTAAATTTTAAAGTGTTCAGACAATCAGAAAAAAAAAACCAAACAAAAACCAACCAAAAAAGAAAACCAAAACCAGTTTAATCTAGTGAGGTGCTTTTTGATGACAGTCACAGCAAGTTCATATTCAAAGATATTCAATAGAAAGTTCAGGTACTTTACCAGCTAGAGACTAGTCTTTTTGCAAACCCGAGCACGGGCTAAGTGGTCAGCCCCAAATTATCAATATTTACATGTCTTAAAGCTTGATCCATAACTTTCTGAAATCAAGGAAAGCTTTTTCAGTGATTTGGCACTGGATTGGGCCCCTATTCAGAAAAATAGATCCTAAATTATTTAAATAGCTGTGTCTGTCTCGGTGGTTCTAGGCAAAGGCTTAACATTATGTACTTGCTCAGCATTTGCTGCAGGAAGCAGATGTTGTCTCTGTTGTTGACAAAGGCAGCGTTACCGTTGGATTTGGTTAAAGAAGAAGAAATGGGCTCTTCTTTTGACTTTTTTTTTTTTTAAATATATTTTAGTTTGGGTTGTTTGTTTTCAGATTTATTTTTTAAATCTCAGTCCCTCCTTCTATGCTTCTTCCTGTCCCCTGCTCCTCCAGCTTTTTCTGGCCTCACAAACACATTCATTTCTTCCCATAAAAACTGTACAAATATAGAGCTGACCACGATGATGCTTGACCAGGGCTTCTGCTTCAGCTCGTCATCAGGCTCTACAGGCATCTATTGCCTGTGTCCCTGTGGCACCCCCTTGGCCCCAGGGTCTGCTTCAGCCGCTCTTAGCACAGGCTTGAAATGTAACTTAAACCTCAAATTAAGACACAGTGCTCAAGGGATTGAGTGGAGATCAGCAAAATATTACTTTTATATAGTGCAGTCGTATTCCTCTTTTGTGCTTAGTATTTGAGGTCTTCATTTTTCACTCCCTCTGTATACCCTTGTGGTCATTTGTAAGTTATTTTGTTGCCCTGCTTTCCTGGACCTGCTTGCAAAAACTTTTTTTTTTTTCTTTTTAATGTATCTATAATAAATAAACAGAAAAACGTCTCTTTGCAATATTGTAAACGTGAACTTTGTACATCACATATTACTCCCATTAATAAATTGCTGTTTTTTCTTTTACCTGCCTACGCCTCTGTTTTCTGGAATTAATCTGTGTGTAAAAGACTAAAAGTAATTCCTGCAACGTAGTGTATTAAATGAGGGGGTGAAGTTTTCTGATGTTCCATCTGTGCTTCTTGAAATATATGATTAAACTTTTCTTTTTATCATCACTGTTATTTTTGTTGGCGTCCTTAATCATGGAAAATTATATGCTTGCTGTAAACATCCAGACTTTTTAAAAGGACACCAGCATTTATTGTATTTGGTTTCGATCTTCAGGGATATAGACAGAAGAAACCATTTCAGGCACTGGGTACTGGAATCAAAATTCTTTCCGTAGCTGTATCTCTCCCAGATTTTACATTTTAAAATATGCATAAGCAGGAAAAATACTGGCACTTATTTTTTACTGGTCTACTTAAAGTCCCAGAGAATGAAGACTCAACATACATTTCTCTCAGAAATATGACAGATCATGTTTTTGTTGGTCTGCTGTATGTTTGTCTATCTTGAACAGTCTGACAGGCAATTATTTATAAAATCTGGGTTTGCCCAGTAAACCCATATAATAACCTTTCACTTCTCCACACAAGTCAGTGAGCTGAATTTAGAGTAAAACAAGGTAGGTTATGTTTCCCTATCTTGGACTAACCCAGTTTATTCTTATTTTGGGAAGTAATCACTTTTTTTTTCTCATCTTCAGAGTTTTCTTTAACTCTGTTTAGAACACAAATGAGACCACTAGGACTCAAGCTGCTTACAGAGTGTGTCTTAGAACCACTTTATATGCTGCAGAAGCAGAGATGTATGTTTAAACTATAACTACACATTTTATCTGAAACTTTTTTTTCTTTATTGTATGTATAAAAATCATTTTGAGGTTCAGTTAATGGCTGCATATGAATAGCTTTGTGCTCCTGTAATTTCAACTTGCAAATTGTTTTGATTCTTAGCAAGGATTTATAGTAACTGAATCGGGTTTATTATTTAACATGTTTTTATAGTTAACCAAAGAAGGGAAGGAGAACCAATTTCAGTAGGAATAAGACTGCATAAAATTTAAAGGAGTATGAGGTCTTCTCATAGACCAGTGTCTGCCTTGCTTTGTGGTTATATTACCTTTTGTTTGTTTCCTTAGTCCATCCATCCACAAAACAGGGGTAATTATTCAGCATTAAAATTGCCATAGGTGAGGGAGCCACAATGCAGATTTCTGATTGAGCTTCTCATTTCTTAACCTGTCCTTTCTCAGGCTTCCTTCTCAGAAACTAAAGCCCTATAAAAGGCTCTTCCCTTCATCTGGAAATCAGGAGAAGCTAACAGTGCTCCGTAATTATCTGGAGACACGCAGGACCTTGCAGAATTTGTCCCCCCAGGGTTTTCAGAGTACACTTCTCTTTGTGAGGGGAAGATCTAACTGGGAGGGGGAGCAAAAAAAACCAAACCAAACCAACAAAAAAAACTATTTTCTGGCACTTCTTGCACGTAGATGAACCTTAGCGTTGTACTAACATTCCCCCATCAGCAGTGTGTAGATCTCATAAAATGTTTTATAGCTTCCCTTCAAGCACATACAGAATGTTTCATAGTACATAAACACTTCTACTAATAATTCAAGAATAAATAGATAGTGACATTAGTCACAAGCCTAACCTCTAGTTGAAACGTACAGAGTTATAGGTTGGTTTTGTTTGGTTTTGGTTTTTTTTCTTGCCAAAGTGAATCACCTTGTCCAAGGTTAGGCTTTTTTATACCCCTGCTATATATCTGCACTGAGCATCAGCACAGCGAGGGAAAGGCGGTGGTGGCATTCATTAAATCCAGGGCTTGACTTGGAGGGCACGGAGCCAGCGCAAAGCAAAGGAGCCATCCCTGAAGGAATTGAATGTAAATTTGATGGTTTAAATAAGGCCAGATGCCTTAAAAAATTATTTTGAAAGCTGTATCTTTAATGTAGCTCTTAACATGTTTTCGGTTGGGTTGGTTTTTTTTTTTCTCCGCTTAAGATAATGACGTTGCCTTTGCAAAGTAATAAGAAAAAATAGCTCTCATCTATTGTGGGGAGACAAAAATCAGATACTGTGACTTCTATAAATCACTGAAATGTTGGCAACTGAAACAAACTTTTGGAAGGCAGATGACTGCAAATTTGAAGGAAACCTTCATATTTTACTGTTAAAAGCCTTTTAACAGTCTAGAGAGCACTCTGAGGCACTACGTTAATAGCCATTCCCAGTAATCAAGCTCCACTATACTTATATACTATTTTTTTCCTAAACAAGATAGATTAGTAGTGGAAGAGAGCTGGAAAGATAAATAAGGAAAATCAAGAACAAAATTATAAGAATACAGTTTCATTTTACATCTTATAGCTCTCTTCTGTATTTGTGACTGATAATTCATCTTAATTCCCATCAGACAGAAATATTGGCACAAGAATCTTATACCAATATCTGTGTATTTCTGGGCTAGTCTTCATCCAGATGCTTTGCAGATTTTCTTACTGATTTTGTGGATGTGATCTGTCAATCCTTGGTACTTGTATGACTTTGATTACTTTTATATCTGAGCGCCTCACAGTCTTCCATATATTTATGCCTGCAGCACCACTTTGAAATAATCATGTGTTGTTATCTCCATTTCTTCTAAGGCGCAGAAAGACTAAATGACTGCCTCTGTTTTGGGAAACCTGGGATGGTTCACTAAAGCTGGATTTCCCCAATCCATATTGATGCCCTGGGTTCTGAGCCATCTTTCCTCTGCAGTGAAAGTGATTGATATATCAGAAAGCACATAACCCAGCCCCACAGGTTAGGAGGGAAAATGGCAAAAGCAGTATCCAGCTGGAACTGTGAGAGGTATTTGAGGAAGAAGAATGCAGTCACTAAATTTGGATCCAGTCCAGGACTCAACGCTTTAAAACATTCCAGCTGAAATGTGCCACAGCCACTTAATGACCTTGTGCAGAAACATAAATGTTATGCTTCCACCAAAACATGGTCTGTGGGACACTTTCCCTCCTCCACACTCTGTTGGATTTTTGCATCAGGAATCACCAAGAGGGACATACTCAATTAAAATTCCTACTTTGGCAGTACCAGAGTGTTCTTACCTCAATTTCCTCCTAACCTGCCTTTACAGGCTGCATTAGAGCTGCAAGAAATAATAGGAGAAATGCAATTAAGAAACATAAGTGCCCTCTTTTAAATAGGCAACAGCTGCCATAGGTGTTCATAGAGATAAGGTAAAATGTCAACTTTTAATAAATGAACTGGGCCTGAATCTACTAAAGTGCAGCTGAAGTGTGTGGTGGCTGACCTTCAGCCTATAACTAGACTTGGAAGAAGAGGAGGTATAAGATACCTGAAGCTATAGTGGGATTCAGATAGTCAAGAGTCAATAAAGCAAGTTGGCTCAGACCAGTTCTGTTTAGCTCTCATTTACATAAATATTTAATTAATCTGCAAAACAATAATAATAAAAACAAAACAAAGAAACTATTGCATTTCTTGTACTGACATGATTTCTTCAGATCTGCAAATGAAAGTGCAGTATCTGTGTGTCAAGCCTAGGTGAAAACAAACCTGAAACATCTCTGAAGAATGAGAAAGAAGGCTTTTACAGGAGCAAAGCTCCATCTGAGCTTCTCTTCTCGAGCTCCCTTGTCCAGATTGGTGTGTATCTGATCATCAGTACCAAAATCTGCTGCACACTCACAAATTCTTTTACAGCTTCAAGTAAATAATTTCAGGAAATCACATGTGGCCTGTCTAGTCTTTTCCATGTCACTTTGCCCTTTACTTTAGTATTAAAATAATTTATATTCCTCTGTTCTGGAATGTTAGCAGCGTTTTCCTAGTCCTACATATTCATTGTTCAGCAGACTGTAGTGTAGATAGAACACAAATAAACTGAAGCAATTATTAAGGGATGGTTTTACCACCTGGTAAAGGGTGTCCTTTAAAATAGTTTTCTCCATGGAAGGTGCTGTTCTTATTCATCTTCTCTGGAATGGTGGCAATAATTGATGCATGGCTTCTATAGAGCTTCAACTTGTACAGGCTTCTGTAGGACTTGAACTTGTACAACAAACAGTTGAGGTCAACCCTGAGGTCTCCCTCAAATTCATATGCATCCCACTTGTCTGCTCACTGTGCAAATTAGACACAAGCCCAAGAGGAAAAACATGACAGACTCTTCCACTGGAATATCAAGAACCACAACACTAAATATTCCAAGGTAAGACAAAATAAAATAACCTTAGTCTGACTGGACTCTACTACGCGTCACTTGAGAATTTGGGGAATTTTTTTTCCTCCTATTTGACAGTTACTTCATGATTACTTCCACACACTGGTTGTCAGAATTTTGTCCTCATATGTTTGGCTGTAAAATAGTTAAGAATAATTATTTCTTGTATGTGGTCAAGTTTCAGAGTCAGTACCGTGGTAAACAGCTCTCTCTGCAGCTGTTGTTTTTGACTAGTGGGTTAATAACCTTTCACATTTTAAGGGCAAATGTATTTTGGAGCAGAGTTTTCAGTTACTTTTGTTCATGGTACAGAAACAGGTGTAGCCATCTAAGATAGTCCACATTGCTGTGCTGATGTGTCTAGAAGGGAGATAATGTATGAATATTGTCCCTGCTATAAAATCATTCAAGTAATGGCCAAAGTTCCTTCCACACATGGATTAACAGGAGTAGTATGAAGATTATGCCACCAGGGCTCTGGAGTTTAAATAGTCTAGTTTAAATAGTCTCCACACTCAAAACCCTGTTAAATCTCTTCAGACAGGTGTCTACAAAGCAGAGGACTATATCCTTCTGTCTGTGAATGGGGCTTATGTAGGAAATTAATGCTGCCTTGGGATTAAAACTTTATTCAGAGGTGAGCAGAAGAAGCATATAAAAAT
>JANHGL010012365.1:124118-183746 GCA_024611195.1 Ceyx melanurus | reverse complement strand
AGACCCACCTGGATCTGTTCCTGTGTGACTTGGTCTAGGTGATCCTGCTCTGGCAGGAGGGTTGGACTAGATGATCTTCTAGGTCCCTTCCAACCTCTAACATCTGTGATTCTGTGATTGTGTGTGTAAGCTTTCACACAAGCCTTCTCTAGAGAACTGAGAAATAAAAATACTGTGGACAGATGCTAATTTTAAAAGTCCTTATATTCTACAAAATAGCAAATCAAATCTCTTTGAACAATGATGAACCTCACTCAGTGTAGTGCTACTCCTAGTATTTATGGGTTTGGCTACAGATCTATTAATATAAATTTGAAAATAGTTTTTCATTATTTAAGTTCACTGTGAGCTTTGCTTTTTTTTATATGGCGTCTCTGCAGCAAACATCAGCTAAGTTATATATTTGTCAGATAATCAGACTCATTAAAGGCAACGTTTAATTGTTTTTTCCAGCTGCAGCAAATTAAGTGAAGACACAATATGGAAAGGAGAAATTTCTTGTGTATGATACATAAAAATCAGGATGGAATTATGATGACTACAGCTAATGGAATAATTCACCACATATAATTTATTCAAATGTAGCTATTTTTCCTGCTGAGGGAATAGCTCTGAGCTAAGTGCTGTTTCCTACACAGTACTTGCTTGGACAGATATCATTATGATTTTTTTTTCCTCTGGCTTATTCATGAATAACAAAGTTGGAGACTTGTTGGTTGAGCCAGTCACATGGTGCTGTTCCTGCTCACTTCATTGAAGCATTGCTGCAACCACTCACAGTACAAATATTCAGGTGCTCACATTTAGATTTCTCTTCCTCTTGATGCTCTTCCATTCAGTCCTGATTTTTTTTTGTGCTGGACTATTTAGGCCTGTGAAGTTCAGTCATAGGAATGTTCAGATGGAAGATGAACCAAAACAGTTAAAAAGTAAATAATAGCAAATATTTGTTTAATGACAAATAAAAATCCCAAACTCAGTAACTTTTACATACATGGAAGCTGCCACACCCTTGGTACCTGTCATCGAACCAAAATATGCAATGTCAGCTCAATCACCAATGTCCACATTTTACTCCTTACTTTAAAAAGTTGGGTGAATTCCATTCTTAATTCATTTTGTTGCGATGGGCATAATCTTATGTTTCTTGCAGAGCATAATCTTACATTGTACATGCAGACCAGATGGACTGTAATACCAATCTTCTTCGCAAGGGAGGATTAACAGTGCTGCAGCTACTTAACTGTGAAATTTCAAGTCTGATATCATCAATCATCAGTGTGTTACAATGCATACTACAGACGGGGCTCGTTGCCTATTATTGAGGTTGTCTGACACTTCCCATTACAAGACTCTGTTTTCAGTTGCTCAGAGCTTTGCCAAGCTTTAACCATTTGGATCTAAATTCTTCATGCTGAGTGTCTGCCTCAGGCTGAATAATTTTAGAAAATGTCAGCCAAAATCAGAAAAATGCATAAAAATTCTGACAACCTTTAAGTGAACTGCTCTTTTGCCCCCTGTACTTTGCAGGAAGGGCTTGACATCTGGCAAACAGACTGACCTTTGTGTCAAGGATGAAAATGCACTGAAAGTCTGTATGAAAAATGCAGAGTCCCAAACTTGCTAAGCTCTTCAACCTTTTGCCAAGCTGCAAGGTGCAAAGCCCAGACAAGACTTTTGTTTTACCCACAATGGATAAGCTTTTGCCTGGGTTACTTCTGCTGTGGTGGGGTGCAGGAATGTTCTTTGTCATCATTGTTGAAAACAAAAACAAAATCCTAACTTCCTCAGTCATTCTCAGTCCTGTGTGTACCTCATGTTGGCTCTACTTCATCTCTCATTGTTCTCTTTTCATCCATGTCGCTACAGAGAAATGTTTTTATTATTTGCACTATTAATCATTCAAGATGACCCATGTCTCACTTCCAACTCTCTATGTATTCTTGAATTACTTGATTACTAATCTACAGCTACTGACACTTTATTCCGTTCCTTGTAAGCAGTCTATTAACTTCTAATAGTCAAGGCTGATGGTCTAATTTCAGTCTTGACAATGCAATTAAGTTTTTAGTTTTGACAGTGTAACAGTAGAGCAGAATCCACTAATGTGACCTCTGTATAAGTTAGCTTAGTGCTTCCCAAAATGATTGAAGTACCATTTATATTAATTGTCCCCAAGGCACTTGAAGTAAATATGAGCTGAAGAACGATATCATAGTGGTAAACCACTTAAATAGCCTTCTTATAGATGGCATTTTGGCTAGGGAAAAGGATGACATCCTTTTGCCATGGGCAAAATTGTTGCACTCCAGATATATGTCTTTATTTACCAGACCATGCAACACACTTCCACATTAAGTTCAATATTTAGTTCAGCCCTTTCACGTAAATTTCTGAGCTGGACAAATTGCAAGTGAAGGAAGTATAAGACTCCTAGCAATCTATTATGAAAAGGCAGATGATTACAGTTGAGATTCCTCCTGTATGAGAAAACCATTTCTTGGCCAACAGCATGGCTGCATCTTGAAACATCAACCATGGTCTTTATGTAAATCTTGCTGTTCTTCTGCTTGTTCTGCTGCAAAAACTATTCTCCCTGGGACACAGAAGGAAATCCAGTGAGACAAGGTAATAGAGATGGAAGGCTGCTAATGGAAAGATTAGGTCTCTGGGCTGTCAGACTTGTCTCTCTTAAGCACATGTTTATGCTTTAAGTTAAATAATACAGAGTGCTTATGTATGTGAATATATATATACTGCATATGTATCTGAATGTATGAATGGTAAGACGCTATTCTGTGTGTAAGAAAGTTGCAGCAGAGACTGGTTTCACATTTATATATATTATATTACATTTCATTACATTTATATTACAATGTAAAAGGTTTCTCCCTTGTCCCAGAAAACACAATCTTAACATTCATGTACTCATGTACAACAAGCTTGTACATACACATGATCTTGGAGAGCAAGTTGGTGTGGATGTGCTGGAATTTTCTTACCCTGCAGATGGTTTCTGTGACTCCTAGCTCTGGATAAAGTCCTTTTCATTGAAATGAACACTTCAATACTGAACTACAGTCCTGTTGAGGGAATCAGTGAGTCACAGTTCTCAGTATTCCAGGTGTCCTTGTCCTTTTGTTCCATGAAAACATTTTTAATATATTCCTGCCACCGTGCATAAAAAAACCAACCAACCAAACAAAAAAAACCCAACAGAAAAAAAACCTAAATCCATTGCCTAGTCTACTTTACCAAGTCTTATTTTCCTGCACTTCTTAGCAGGGTTTGACCCGCTGTTATTAACCTGTACTTGCTGCAATACAATTGGATTTAAACACCAGGTCTCTCCATCTGTTTCTCTTTGTAGGAGTGAGTTTATTTACTGTTTTACTCCAATACTGGAACAGAAATAGCTTTGTGTGTTTCTTCTCTGTGACAGTCTTTGTAGATCTCTTTGAAGATTCCTCACAGTCCTTTAACACAATGGCAGGGAAGGAGCATATCTTGCTTTGACTTCTTCACTTTCTCTTTTTTTTTTTTTTCCACCTTGAGGGGGAGAGAGGACACTAAATTAAGTGTTCATGCCTCCCACTATGAAGCCTTTACCTCATATGTGCCCTATCTGGTGGATATTTGTGGAAGAAATGCATGTCAGCAGAGTTTTCAAGACCACACTCCTGAGAGGAAATGACTGAGTTTAGACGTCCTGATTTTATTGTCTATTCTTGGATAAGATGATAAATACTGACATAAGAAGCCAGTAATTGAAACATTGGGCTAAAATAGTAGTGTCCTCTGATCTAATCCTTCCCAGACCAATTTACCTTAACCTTTCTCTCTGCAATTTTCTTTAGGTAACTCTTTCAGATGAGATTTTTGCAAACCAGACTTTTATCTACTCTGGGTTAAGGAAAGTTTGAGATACATCATAGAAAATCAGAATGTGTTTAGGGCAAAAGATAAAATTTAGACAGGCTGGAGCTGTTTTGTTTTGAACTCAAGTTTGTTTTGTTTGGTTTTTTTGTCTTCTTCTCATGGAGAAAAGTGTTGCTTACACTTTTCTTCTCCCTGTAGTAGGACATAGGCTGGGAAGGGATGAACCACATGAGACCTGATCCTATTCACAACAGTCATGTCATGAAAATCAGTCTAAACTGTTTCAGCTCTTATATAGGGTCTATATTTTTTCTATATGTGTTCATTTTTGTAAATAAGAAAAATAACTCTAAAATCCATATATTTCTTTGTCTTTGAGACAAAATGGCTGAATTTACAATGAAAGATCAATACATTTAAGGATGGCTTTAAACCAGATGTTGTGTACTTTCAGTAAAAATGTTTGTAAGTCTCAGTAGGTTGCTTGGTTGCTTTCAGGATGTGGTCCACTGCCTCACCCACAGCCTCAATTGCCTTATCTAGTTCAAAGCTGCATCATATTATAAGAAATGTGTTGCTGGAAAAATCTTATTTGATCCCCAATGCTATTTTGTTTATAAGGAGATTTATTGGGTTTGATTCAGCTTGCTGATGTGTTCATCTTTTATTGTGTATTCTCAGATGAACAGGGAAAGTTGGAGGCAAAAGAGAAATTCCTCCCATGCTTTCTGCAGAATGAAACTAAATAAAAACCTGCTTGCAAAATATGCAGAAAACTTCTAACTCAATATCTGTCCATTGTCCTTAGGAATTCCAGTTGCGGTTGCTGCCAGCGGAGGGCAAAAATTGTCTGTTTTGCTGCTATCAGTGGTGGTCTTCTAGCAATGCAATGCTCATCTCAGTCAAGCACTGCCCAGCCTGTGTCCCTTCCAGCAGACCTTGAAATTAGAACCCCATCAGAAGTGTGACAGGAACTGAGAGGTAAAGGAGCAATTTTCCTTGACATCTGCATTAACTAAAAGTGAATTAATTGCATTCAGCACTGCAGCAGTGTCAAATACCGTTGGCTAAAAGCCTAATTGGAAAACAATTTATGGCTGAGTAATAAAGCAGAGTAATTATTGCTTGGATACTCCTGTCATTACTCGTGGTATTACACTGAGCAGTATTTTGATTTCAGAGGGTTGCTGGCTGGCCTGAGACATGTTGGGATTTGATGTGAGCATGATAACCCCAACAGGGATCTATCAATCAGAGCAGAGAAATGCCCAGGAGTTCCAAAAGACATCCAAGTTGGCCTGCTCAAGGCCCTTATTTTTACCAAGGGAGGTGAAGTTGGGGAGACTGGAAGAGGCCTGTTTGCCTTTGTATTTGACAAGACAAATAACTGGGATTGTGCTTGGAAGTGGCGAAAGAAGGCTCCACAGGGATTGTGGGCTCATTCTAGCTGGAAACTAATTTTTTTTTATAAAAGTGAGGGATGCAATCAAAGTCAGGGGTTGGGTTTGTTCCACTAAAATTGGGTTGAAATCCCTGCTCGCTTAAGGAACTTTAGTGATGTGAGTAGTCCCACTGAGAGTATGGGTATTTATGTAGCTGAAAGAAGCTAATGAAATGAACTCAACTGAAAAAGAGATTGTTCACATGCCCAAGAATTGTATGATGAGGGCCTTAATCCAACCATTGTGGTTTAGGGATTTACAAAATTACTTATTTTTGCTGTTGCATCTATGTCAATTTTGCTAACTCTTCACACATTCCAGGGTCTCTCCTGAAATCTACCTTGTTTGCTCTGAATTTCTCCTTCCAGGACAGTCACAGCAACATACTGACCTAATTTTTCATATTGTGCAGCTGTGTACTCATTATTTTAAGAGATAAATGAGTAACAGTCTCTCCATTCTCTGGTGTAAATTGACCAAAGCCCTTTCATGTCAATGAAGCAACATGAAGTTATGAAAACTGAAAGCCTGAGGCTAGATGTTAGTTGCAAAAAGAAAAGATAGCTAATGCATAGGACTTCTGAAAAAATATTGTGAACATACAGCATTTTCAGGTAAAAAATGGGGATCTAGTTAAAAAAGTAACTATGGCTGGGATGAAAGGACTTTGTTGCTAATGTTCACTGGGGTATCACAATACAGCTCTTGAGATGCCCAGGGTCATCACACTGTTTAAACTGATTTTTCTCAGAGGGGATGTTTTCTGCCTTTTCAGCTATTCAGTTTTTTATCAGGGTTATATTTGTGGAGGTGTCTCTACTCCTGTTGGCTGCTGGACAGCAGTATCACAAGGATTTCCCTCTGGTATAAAACACAGAGCTCTTCTGTATCAGTATGGAATGCAGTAGCAAATCACTGTACAGTGGCCCATAAGGATACCAGCTACCCTTATAAACTTTTTATAACTTAGGAAAATAAACATGTGGTTTCAAAGCTCTGCATAGTCAGTACTAGCTGACTTGGAGCTTGCTTTACAAAACTAAGAAAGAAAATATTGGTAGAGCTAATAAATTTCTGAGGGAATCAGTGAATAGTATTCTGAAAGGCCTGAAACATTTGATGGTTTATGGATAACTTTGTATTTTATCTCCCAGAGCATCATCCAAGTCGAGCACTAAAGTGCAGTGTTCTCCATAATGAGTACTGTGATCTGGGAGCTCCTGTGGGACACCAGCCTCATGTCAAGTTAGCCACAGAAAGGCCTGCTAATCCAGGGGATGAGATGTGCTCTCTGCAAGGCCAGCAGGTATGTCTCTCTTGCTTAGGGAGAAAATAACTGGATCATAGAATCAGAGAATCAGAGAATACCAGGTTGGAAGGGACCTCAAGGATCATCTAGTCCTACCTTTCAAGGTAAATATATATATACATATATATCTATATATTAAAAATGTAAATGAGATGGCCCAACACCCTGTCAATCTGAGTCTTAAAACTGTCCAGTGGAGAGGAATCCACCACTTCCCTTGGGAAATTATTCCAATGTCTAACTGTTCTGGTTGTAGCAATGACAGGAAAGCAACCATCCCTATACAGATATCTGGTAATGTCTTTTATTTTAAATAACCTGTTTTCTTCAAAAAGTCTACAGATTTAAACTTAGTAACTATTGGGGATGATTGAAAGGTGCAGACTGTGATATTTCCCACCTCTTTCCATCAGGAAAAGGAATTCCATTCATTGTTATTTTGCAGCCCCTCTCTGGATACTGTGTGAGCCAATTCCTCCCTAAAAGAAACGTGTGCTCATGAGTAATCTTTGACACATCAAGAGTAGAAAACAGGAACATAAGAAGAACTCTCACCCAGGTTGCATGCTGCTGACTCCACAAATTCTAATAGAAAAAAAAAAAAAGTAAAAAAGTTAAGAAAAAATAAATTTCTGTCCAGATAAATGAAATGGAGGCTCTAAATCCAGAGATTTCCATGGGCTATGAAGTGCTGTTACCAACACAGACACTTTCAGTACTGTGTGCCATGTGGCAGTTTCAAACCATGTCTCCACACATGGCAAGAGTTGCATTTGACAAATGTGCTATATCTTCCCTGTTCTGAACTCTAGCCTTTGCACATGAAAGGACAGGCCATGCTGTGGCTTTTGAGAGGCTTTTCTGGTGATGCCTTCATTCCATATCTCATAAAATTGTTGCAGCGTGTCCTGCTGTGACCTACCCTGTCTCTCGGTGAGTAAAGTTCTTGCAGATGAAGGTATTTTTGTTTAGAGGCTGAGATTGCTCATTGTCTTCATGTGAACCACTTCTCTGAACTCCTTCTATGGAATGTGTCTGGGTTGGACCCCAAATCCTCAGGCTAGGGTTACTGATCCTAAATATAACCCTCCCTTTTTCTCAGGAACTACCTTTCAGTTTTTCACTCAGTCTTCACAAAGCAGAATAATATGTCTTGGACAAATTCTGAAACAAGAAATAAGCTTTTTCCTTGTCCATCCCAAAGCCTAAGCTAATCAAAGGCATGACCCAATCACTTGGACACTCAAATACAATGATTTAATACAGTCTAAACTCAGCTGTTCTGTGGCTCAGCTGACAGATCTTTCTTGCATCAGAGACAAGAATGACAAGGGGATGAAAAAAAAATAAATTTACAGATGGGAAACTGAGGCACAGAAGGATTAAGTTACTTGAGTACAAGCATACAGGCAGAGTGTGTCAGGCCAGGAATACATCACAGAAGTTTGCTTCCCAGTTCAGTACCGTAACTTTAAAATCAGCCCTTCCTAACTTCAGAACATCCTTTGTCACCACAAGCTGAGGGGAGCAAGCAGTGAGGACAAAAGAGCTGGAGGCCACTTTAGTAAGAATATATATTTACCCTCTTTAGGTACATTTCCTTCCTCCTTTTTAAGTCCATTAAAAATATCAATATTTTCACCTGAAGGTGAAATGTTCTGCATTTTCGCCATCAGTCCCTTGGATCTCTGTATATTTCTTTTGAAAAGCCAAAGCAGGAGAGTTAGAGGAATAAAAAACCAACACCACCACATTCATTAAAAAGAAGTAATAATAATAGAGCCACAGTACAACAAGGAGGTGAAATTAAGTTTGGATTTGTAGCCTGAAAGCCTGCAAAGGGCTGTGTGCATGCTGAAACATTAACTCTGTTGTTTAGCTCAGATAAAATTGTTTTGGTGCCAGTAGAAAATACCTTTCTTCAGGAAGGTCTTCTGGGCTCTAATTTGGAAATTCCAAAAGACTCAAATATATCCAGTTGTGCACTTGTAAAGAGGTGAGAGACCTGCCAATAAGTGATTTACAGTATGTTTTCCCATGTTTTACATTTTGGTAATTTCATGTTGCAACTCAATACCTAATAATGTAAAATCCAGCTCCTCCAACTAAGCCAGGAATGAACTCATGGAGGAGTGTCCCATAGGGAAGGGCATATACTACATTACGTGTCTGTGTGCCAGCACCGGAGGCGCAAAAACAGCTCTGTGGAGGTTTGTTCTGTAAGGTCAGAATTGAAAGGGTTGGCTGAATTCACCTCTTGCTGCTGACTGACTGCAATTCCCAAGACTTAGACATCACTGCAGAGTCTGCTGAGGTCAGGCTGCGGAACCCTGAGCTGAGATGTGCCTTTAGATGAAACTACCCATGCACTAAAATTCAAGAGAAACCTGAAAGAAATGTGGAGAAAACTCGATGTGAGGAAGCTTCTCTGAGTACAGTTTTTACATCAGCATGTTCTGGAGAGCGCAGAGAACACATCTGAACCGTGAGATGGGATGTCAAGTGACACCTTGAGCTGAATGGCCCCAAGATCATGGATCAGCACAGCAACCAGAGCCTTGCTATGAGACAGATGATGACGATTCAGGCACACCTTTGATTTTAGGATGCAGAGATAAGATGCAAAATAGTGTAAGCCCCAGAGAAAATGCATTGCAGGGGAAGATTTAAAAGAGCTTGGTCTGTTAAGTTTGTGAAAAGCAAGGAGGTGAGGTAGTTTGCTTATGCCAGATTAATTATCTTCATAGAGATAAAATAGCAGTACAGATCTCCTGGTCAAGTGCACAGACACATAACAAATGTTGTTAACAAAATCTACACCTTGAACCCATATCCTGACAAGAAACAAAGGCCCACTTTTTTAACTGTTGGGATAATCAATCATTAGGAACTACTATCAATGCAAGTGGGGGATTTTTAATCTCTTTGGTCCTTTTAATCAGGACTGTGTGTCATCCTGAAATAGTGGTCTACTTGAGCACAAGGCATTGAAGTCACAGCAAAATGTGTGGAGGATCATCTTTAAGGGGCTATGTTAAGTAAATAGTTTCTTCTGGGCTTAGACTGTAGGGATTTACTGCTCTTCCTGAAGCCTGAAAGAAATGTACCAGACATTTATTATGAAAACTTGTGTGTGAAGGATGCAATTTCTTCACCTTTCATGCTCTCTGAAATGCTGAGGGTACGCAAAACTCTCTGCTCTTCTCTTGTCCAATTTGCCTTTATGCAACAGTCTTTGAGTCCGCTGAAGCTGATTACATTTTTGTGACATTATCAAATATATCACTATCATAATAGAAATAAAATGAGACTAGCTAGAGATTTGGCAACAAATGTCAGTCTGCATGGAAAAGATCTGGCTGCACAGGCTGAAAAGTTTCAGCAAAGAGAGGGAACAAGTCAGCTATGGGATAGTAGTACTCTTGGGCTACCACTATGTTATTGAAACATCATCTGTTTGACTAATCCAACCTGACCTGAGACAAATTCCTCATAGTACAGGATTCTCTGCTAGAACCAGAGTTTCCAGACAGGCTGGTCTCAGCTAAAAGGAAAGAAAGAAGATAGAAGAAGGAAAGACCTGGAGCTCTAACTAAATTTATCATTCAAGAGGCAGAGGAGGCAAAAGAATTGCTGCTTATGTTCAATGACTGATAAATATTTCTTTTTGTCTGGGGAAATTTCAAATGAACCTCTGGCTCTTCCAGATTCTAACATGACTTGTGATGTTGCCATAGTTCAATCATGATGGAAAGAGACATCATATGAATATTTGGGTTCCTCAAGCTGTTGAGTGTTGCAGCTCTCCTGAGTGACAGCATTGTGCCAAGGTGCTGCCTTGCAAGCTTGCAAGATTGAAAGCTTCAAGATCATGACTACCTAACACTTGTACATTGGGTTCTGTTTATATATCTCAGGGAATGTTTAAGGCAGGCTGATGTTATTTATCCCTGATTTGCACGTGACAAAAGCAAGATGCAGTGATTTTGTCCAAGGCCATACTGCAAATCAAAAAGAACCAGATGCTTGAACAGATTTATCAGCTCCTATCTTTATGTCCAATAGTTTTTGGCTTAGTCCTATCACACAGTCACACAGTTTAGTGTGAACTTCTTAAATTACCACCTTGGTATTTCTGATTCATCCTCACAGAGATCTTGCTCCATTAGCCCTCTCACCTAGTGTATTCCCATTCCATTAAGTAACAACAAACTTGACATTGCCAAAGGACTCAAGAATATATGATGATAGGGAAGAGGTCATTTAAGGATGCAGCAATACTGCTGTGAGAGTCAGTCTTCTTTATCATGGCAGGGGGTGGTGCTCAGTCTCCAAATCTTTCTATCTCCAGATCTCTGGTTTGGAGCTACAATGAAGGTGAGGCCTCTGCTCTGCTGAAGACTCTTAATGGCTAAATAAAACAGGTCAGGCTGACATGCTTTACATCTTCATGTCCATCCTGCTCTCTGTTACAGCCAGTTCAACAGGGTGTCTATGGCAAAACGTATTACTGATAGTCCCTTCCTCACGACTGTGGACTATGCTGTCAGCTCAAACAATGTAGATGATCTTGGCACCTTCTTGGACTCACAGCTGGGCACGGGTTTATTTAATGGAATACACTTTGCCTGTTGGGCTCCGTGAAATAAGGATGGCAACACTGCCTTTCTCCCCTTTTTCCTGTCTTTTCAACTGACTTGTCAAGCCATCTGGAGAACGGGTCTCTCAGTCATCAGGTATACATACAACACTTAGCTGTGGTTTCAACTGCATCCTGTGGCAGGTGCTGTTTGAGGGCATTTCTATCCCAGCAGCAGAACATGAGAAGGCGAATTAAGCGATACCACCTTGGACTCCAGGAGCTCTCAGTGGAGTTCAGTATCTGGGCAGAGCTTACTCAGCAAGGGAGTTTAAAATTGCTTTTTGGCTAAGAAAGCAAATCCTTCAGCGTCAATCGGAAAATTGTATTTTTGATTTATTTTGTTTAGATAAGGGTTAAGACGACCAATTCAGAGCCCCTTTATGCTGTGATGTGGGTGGAAGTTTGTTCAGCCACTGAGATAGACCAGTTTCTCCCTTCCCCTCCCTACTTCACCCCCCTCCCCCCCCACAACTTTCCCTCACCATGTTTTTCTGAAACATATGGGCCTAATTCAAGTTGAAGACTAAAAAGTTTGCACAGCACTGTTTAAAAATTATGGCTTCTTATAATGAAATCTTTGTCAATGGAAACTTGAAATAGCAGTTTGGCTCATGACTTATGGGGAGACTGATGATGGAAATCAATTAATCATCCCATTTCCCAAAATCTGAACAGGAGGGCACACTTGAATCAGAAAAGGGCTCTGGTTTATGAGCTACTTGGACAGCTTCAAGACTTTCCTTGAAAACCCCGGGAGCATGAGTGGGAACAAATATGTTAAGACTGAATGTTTTTCTTTGGGAAGAAGAGCAGCAATAGAGATCCTCTGTTGAGGAACATTTGGTTTTGTTTTGGGGGGGACTTCTGTTGAACTAGAGGTGAGCTTTTTGCAGTCCTGAGCACAGGGTCTTGATTTTTAGGAAAGACCCACTGGGTAATTTTATTGAAGTCTGATAATTCTTACCGGGGGTAGTCAGCAGGGAGCTGTACAGTGGCTTTACCTGCGGTGGTGGTGCATACTACCTCTGTGGCTGGAAGTCCTGGCAGGGCCCTGCAGATGCTAGCTGCAAAACTAAAGAGTGGTAAAAACCATGGGATCTCCTTCAGGAATGTGTGAGACGTCATAGCCTGAGACTTTGGCAAGGCACGGGATAAATTTATGTGAGGTCCAACTCCAGACTGTAGTCCACCATTTCAATAGCCTGGGGCTACGATTATACTGTTCCACATCTGCTTATTAAAAGAAACCATACCATAATTAGACCAATACATGTAATGGACTCTCTGGTTCAAGGGTGAACTAGAGTGCTGAGGTGCATTGGTTTGGATAGGACGAAATTTGGAAGAGGGATGATCTTTCTGGGTCATTTTAAAGTGTTTTCCTTGACCTGAAATGACATATTTTGCCTTTTCTGAAATTGCTTAACCCCTATTCCTTCTCTTTATATACTGGAAGCATGAAAATTCGGTTCAAATAATTTTAAAAATTCATCAGCACACCTTAAAATGGCAAAATCAGAAATCATGTAACAGATACTCCCAAAATTGCTTTAGTAACACTCCATGTATATTTCATACTCTATTGTTCCATAGGAAGGGATCATACTCACCCCTATGATTATGCTGTGATAGTTCAAACTAATGTGAAGCAAACATATTATTCTTATTTTGGGATATGCCAGATTTTTGTACCTACTGCAGAGGAGTTATGCCCCCCCTCTTTCCCCCCAACCTTTGCTTTAAAGTGGAAGAGCTGCCTTCAAACCCCACTTATTTGACACAAGCAAGGCAAATGACTAGGGCAGTCAAGGAAGGAGGAGATGAGGAACTGAAGGAGCACTGGAGCAAAGGAGCCTGAAGAAATCTCACCATTTGGCACAAGGATGATTTCCTTTGTCATTCTGCTCGCTTCCTGCCACTGGGTTGACTTTAATGAATAAGGCGAGATGAACGATAATTTTGGTTTCTGCCTGGAGTGGGAACAGCTGACAAAGCATTTAATGGAAGCTGACAGTTAAGTACCCAGCCACAGCAGTAAAGTGTCAGACAAAGCATATGAAAATAAACAGCCCAAATGAAAGCTATTTCTGAGCAGATTGCTGGCACACTTTCCCAACCCCAGGCAGGTTATCTGAGATGGTAATTGCTGCCAAAAAATTCCTCCTCCTCCTTTTTTTTTTTTTTAATATACCTTATGAGACTTACCTCAAGGGACCATAGAGCATATTTATGGATACGCTTAACTTCAAAATAAGCAAAATCAATACCAGAAAAAGCAGAGCTGTTTTATGGAGCTTGTACTAAGTTTGTTTGCATGTTTAAAAAAGTTGGTTGCTTAATAGCAGCTCATATATAGTATCTGATTATATATATGTGTATTTATATATTTAAAAGGTAGAGACTGGGGTTAGCAAAAGGCTTGAAGGAAGCTACAGTGCCCAGTTGTCACTACCTTTCTATAAAAGCCCTAGCCAAAATGTTTTGGGGACGTGGTGAACTGCTCCAAAAGGGTCAGCATGAACCGTACAGCCAAGATTCCCATCCAATGTTTATCCACTAAAACCCTTGCCATCCTGAGACGTGCTTTGACGTCTTTTTTTGCCCACAGTGCATGTTAGTTCTGCTTGTGTTGCTTTCAATCTTGCAGAACAGTTAATCAAAGCTGATGCAGGTGATTGAATGTTGCCTCATGTTTAAAAATAGGCACATTGGCTTTGTGGCCAGAAGGGACTGCTCTGATCATCTCTGACCTCCTGCATATAATACAAGCATAAGATAAGTACTATTATATGAGAGTTAATGTACACAGTGCCTTCATTTATTAGCTTTCTACCTCATTTATTAGCTTAGCTGTGAAAGCAGGTGACTGAGAGTCAGCATTCCTGGTCCTATTCTTGGCCAAAATGGGCTGTAAACCAGTTATCATAATATTTCCCTATCTGTGATGCTTAACTGATTCCTGCACGGAAAAGGCAACAAGCTTCTGGTGACTTAACAGTTACTGAAAAGAATAATCCTGTTACAGAAAAAATAATAATCTAAATACCAAAACCAATCCCTCCCCATATCCAGGCTTAAACAAAGATTAAAAAAAAATACGTGAAATTCTGAAATCTTGGCTCCATAAACCTAAATGGTTTAAAACACTGGAGTATGCATTTTCCATTTCCAAGCTTGACTCTGACCCCACATCCTTCTGTTCCATTGGTGTGATTCATCTGTAGATACAAGGATTGCATAATTCACCACAGATCTTCACCATAGATATAATTACAGTAAATCCTTCAGCCTGAACAGCATGAAGCCTTCTCTAAGGTGAACACAAGAGGTAATAATGGGTGGTGCTGCTCTGGTGTGGTATGAAAGGTGGTGACATCTGCAGTGGAAAAACCCAACAGAGCACTGCTGTGAAATATATAAGGAGACAGAGAAGCAGCAAATTTTGGCACCATGTTTTTGAGAGAAGGTACCTGTGTTGGCTAGTGCACTGAGAGGAAGAGGTGGGAAATGGTTCCCTAGCCATGTGTAAGCTATCTGTGTTTTTCCCATTTGTTTTGAAAATTAATATGACACATGAAATCACAGTTCTATGTTTCACTGTAAAAGTGTTGGTGACAAATGGCTCTGGAGCTATGGGCATTACAGGATTATTAACTATTTCTATGTCTATAAACTGATTTGCCAGAATATTATTAAAAAGTGGTTTATAATGATTGTTTTTTGATAGGTTGGCATTTGAAAGCTTAACTTTCTCTGAGCTGGTTTTATGGGGAATTTCCTAGAGGAGAAAGCCTCTAGGCTTTCTAAGCTCAGCCCTGTTCATAACTTGGCCTTTTTTGCTTGTTCTGTAATCTTTCTGCATACAAACAACTCCTGCAAGAATTAAAGCTGGTAAAAGTGAAGGTGTGAAAGAACACTAAGATTATTTGACCAGAGTTTTGGAATATCTGAAGCCCTTGAAGGACATTCAGATCCCATGTACTGAGCCCAATATGTTGTGTTTCACTAAATTGAGTCATCAAGGAAGGCATCCTCTTTGAAGACATTAAGAGATGGAGAATCCACCCCTTGCATTTGGTAGTTTGTTCCAGTGGTTAACCACAAGAACTGTGAGAAATTTGTACCTTATTTCTAATTGGAATTTCCCTGGCTTTCAGGTCTTCTTGTGCTTTTCCATTTTTTACTACAGAGCATTTTAGTATCTGGTATCTCTACACTTTAATGTACTACAATCAAATAATCTTTTTCAGTCTCCATATTGTTGAGTTCATCAGCTTGGGCTATTGGGCTGGAATTCACTCCAAGTGGATTGGGCCTTTGACATGTTATGTTGAAGGCATCACTGTGTTTGTCTTGGAGTTTCTTCAAAACTTCAGCCACACATGTGCTCAGAAGTGTCTGTTCTAGCATGTGGCACCATGCCAGGTTTAAGCAGTGGGTTTTCTATACTCCGCTGGAGAAGTCCAAAACAGTTAAATATGAGATTGGTGCCCAACTTTGGCAGAACAGCTTAAGGGGCAAAGAACATGCCTTGAAAATGGAAAACCTGGATGCTTAGGTCAAGGGGACTAAACCTCATCTCCCATGTCCTGGCAATACCTCCAAGTATCAGGCTGTAGAGTAGCTCAAGTATAGATGTTCCTCTCTTGAATAAGTAACTAGGGAAGCAAGAGCTGGCAGACAGCAAGCAGAGCAGACTGTGCTAAAAACATGCTGAAAATTGGAAAGGTTTGACACTTTAAGCAGTAAATGTAAGCATAAGTGCTTAAATTCCTGATGTCACTGGTAGACCAAGGTATAAAAGGCAAACAGATTGGAAAACTCCTTGCAGGTGCTCAGTGGCATGTATCTCTTTCCATCCCTAATACATTTGAAATTGAGGCCATGACATTCACCATCACTCCCTGCCCAGGAGCAAAGCACCTGCAATTCCTGTAGGCAGTATTTTAATGAAGCCTTTACCTGGGACAGAAGACAACCTCCATTTGCAAATATGGTCTCTATTCTTTGTTCCAGAACCTGTGCTTTCACATTCAGATCACTTTTGGCGTTTTCTCTGAAGTGACCTTGTTTTCTTGAGTTACTGTCATGCTCCTGTTCCCCTCTTAGTTAGCCCTTCACTGATCCTTAAACACATTGTCTTAGTAGTGATGCTAAATTTGTTTCCAGAGCTCCCTGGCAGAAAAGTTTAAATGTACCAAATCTTGGATCCCTACCTACAGAGCTTCAGTGGGTCCCCCCATAGAGTCACGACTTAATGACCCTGAGTCATGAGTTAATTATCCTTTTCAGGTATTGTCAGTCTCCAAGTCACTCACTTTATGCTTTACTGATTTTCCATTGTGCTAATCTTAAATTGGGATTTCAGTCCTGCACCCTCAGGAACACACACGTTCTAGCTCTGCTTTGGTGTTAATTTATTTCTGCTTACTCCCAATTCTCCTCTCTGCCTTTATTGCCTTAAAGATTTTGCTGTTTTTACCCAAAGTCAATATTCTTCTGTCCTTTCACACAGCGATGACATACTCATTGAAGCTGGATCTTATTTACACTCATACCCCTTTATAACGTGGAAGCTTTGACGCTGATGTCTGCAGTAAGGCTAGTTCATACTACAGGAAAAGCAAAAAAGAGGCTGTAGTGTAAATGCACATCAGGGCTCAGAGCTTTTCTTTGCCTCAGGTTGTGTTACAGCCAAATGAGTCAGAGACGTGGGAACCACTAGCTGTTTTCACTGGGGAGCATTGTTAGTGACCTGCACAAGAAGCCAGAAAACTGTTATTACTTGAAATGTAAAATTAAAGAAAAAAAATTGCTCTTTTTCTCATTTCCCTGAACTGCACCACGTGCTTCCCTGGAGGAAAATCACTGTTGAAATATGTTGACTGAAAAATTTTCTGTTGATCTGAATATTCTTCTCTTGCTCAGAGCTGCAGGATGCAGGCAGAAACCTGTCCCATCTGTTCTGGAGTGATCTGTGCAAGCTGCAAGCATGACCCTGCTGGAGACGATGGATGGCCTAGCATACTGCCCTTTTTTCTGTAGGATTGCATTGGTAGGACTGGTTACAACAGAGTAGAAAATTGTGCTTAAGATTGCGTGGTCAGCCTGGCACTGCCAGTGGAGTCACACTGATTGGGACACCAATTCCACTGGTGAGATGTGACCACTAAGCTAACAGCCTGCTTATGAACTTTGGGAGCTCTCACTGATGTTGGGCATGTCGTGGCCTGACAAGCCTTCTCATTACCAGACTCATGCCAGATCCACTCAAAGAAAATTTCTTCTTTAAGTGCAGTGTGCCAAAGACAATCTCACAAGTGTTAATTCTGGTCCTGGCATTCATCCCTGAAGGGTTTAAAGCAACTCTGAGAGACCATCCCTTTCATTTTTCTCTTGTTAGTTATTGAATAGACTGCTCTGATATATTTCCCCTCTCCTACTCTCTCTCCCTCTGTCTCACCATATGTTAAAGATTTTTAGGAATTTGCCTTTTATGAAGCATCTTTTGCTTCTAGATTTTAACACGGTCCTGATGCATTTACCATAAATCCTTGGAAATATGACAAATCCAGCACAAAACTTGTTGGAGGCAAGAATTCATTGGATGAAAGTTTTACATATGTGGACAGTCTTCCTTGTCTGGGTGCAAGAGCTACATGATTAACTGGATGAAGAGAAAGTTTCTCTATACACAATGTCAGCAAAATTTTTGATTGAAGATTTTTTTACATTAACAAGCCCTCAGTGTCTACCACATTCAGTGCAATGGAGAATCATGGCAAGGAGTAGAATGGAAGTAAAGTGCTAATTTGAAAAATCTGGAGATTTTTATCTATGAGAAAAAAAGGTGTCTGTGAAAGCTGCTGGAAAAGTAGTGGAGATTTTTCTGAACATTTTTGTTTATATGAAAGTCTTTATCTACTTTCCACTAGTTCCATCATCTGGTAAATGTTTTTCAGCAACTTTCCCCATTCACAGTTTTCTTTTTAAATCTCACATTTCCCCTTTACACAGCTGCACCCTCTGGCTCTGAAATCCTATTCTATTTTTTACCTGCTCTTCATTTTATAAAATATTCTACTTTCTCAAGAAATTATTCAGCTTTAGGGAAGAAAGTGAAGGTTCCTTAGCAGTCTTACACCAGTCAGCCAGTCTGATGAATAATAACATACAGTGGCCACAAAATTTTGTCACTTTTTCTGCTGTTCTCTGTGGGGTGTTTGTTGCATATTGTGGTTCCCAAAACAAGAGAAACACTAACACAAAGTAAGTAGTCATGTAAGTTATCAGCTGAAATCCCAAACCTTGTGAATCCCAGTTTTGTGACTGAGGGTAGGACCTACACTTGTGGTGGACCTGGCTACATTTCATGGCATGGGAACATGTCCTGCAAAGACTGATGGTAACAAGAGATGTTGGGGGAGAGCATCAGACATAACATCCTAAGACTTTCTGTTTTTTTCTGATATGTCTACCCAATTTTGGTCCAGACATGTGTCCAGGGAGCACTACTGTCCTGTTATTACAGCAGAAGAAGAGAGGCAGAACTGGACAGTGAGAAGGAGTATTCACTTTTTTCTATGCACAATTTCCAATTGTTTTGTACTTGTCTAAGGAAGTCTGTCTAGAAGGAATGGCTTTTATCAGCCTTTTTCATGACTCTTGAGCTCTGAGTTTTCAAAGAACTATCCAAACCTCAGTATCTCTGTGAACAGTCATAGCTAATTGAGAGTATTGTAACATACATATAATTGGGGTTATTTTTATCCCATGTTCATCATTTTGCATCTATCAACACTGAATTTCTTTCAGTGCCGTGAAATTTCATCAACAATGAGCATCACTCAGTGTCATGAGATCTTAATGAGATCCTATAATCTGTAAACTCTGTTATTTCATGAGTCACTGTTTCCCAGACTTTATGAATATGTTAAACAACACTCATCTTCATGTGACCTCCCACTATTACATAAATTGACTCGTAATTCTGTATCTCTTTTTAGCCAGTTATCAAGTGGGAGAGGAGATCTCGGTTTCTTATTAAGTCTTTTGTAATCTAAGTATATTGCATTAACCAATATTAATATCACATTGTTTCCTTCAAAATTCTCTACAAGATATGTGAACTGTGGCTACCTTCTGCATATCTGGATTCAGCATGACTGGGAAATCATGAGAAGAACAGAAGTATTAAAAAGAAGTCCTATGTTTCTCAACATACCTTTTTTAATCATGACTTTGGGATCAGAGCAAGCATAGAATAGCAGAATGCTTTGTGATAGGAGGGACCTTTAAAGATCATCTAGTCCAATGGCCCTGCAACTAGAGCAGGTTGCTCAGAACCCTTTTCAACCTCAGGGTTTCCAAGGACAGGTTATCTGCCACCTCTCTGGGCAACCTGAGCGAGGGTCTCTCTACCCTCAGTATAAAAAATGTCTTCCTTTGTATCTAGTCTAAATCTATCCTCTTTTAGTTTAAAACCATCAACCCTTTTCCTGTTGTAACAGTTCCTTCTAAAAAGATTGTCCCCATCATTCTCATAGGCCTCCTTTAAGTATTGAAATGCTGCAATAAAGTCTCCCTGTAGGCTTCTTTTCTGTGGGCTGAACACCCCCAGTTCTCCCAGCCTGGCCTCCCAGCAGAGGGTTCCAGCCCTCCTGGCATTTCTGGGGTTCCTCTGGCCCTCCTCCAACAGGTCCCTGTTTCTGCTGTGCTGAGGACTCCAGATTTGGACACAGTACTTTATGTAGTGTCTCACCAGAGTGAGTACCAAGTATGTTTGGTCATCACAGCCGCACCATGTCACAGCCTAAACCTGTAAAAATTCAAGAGGTAATAGTGTGAAGTAAAAAACATAACAATTTTTAAAAAGTAGAAAAGTCACCTAAAATGAAGACTTGTAGTAAAAATAGGCAGTACCTCAATACGCTGGTATGATCTGTAAGTAAAATAGTCATGTACATTGGGCAGAGAATGCAGAAATAAAACAAAAGGTGGGTCTTGGGTGTTATTTCAGAAAGCTCCTCAAGCAGATGTCAGGCCATATCCTGGCTAGACTCCCCTGGTATAAAGTAGCCTCTTGTTAGCACTGCACTAAGAGTAATTGCACAGACATGGAGCAGCCGTGCATAAATTATTGCTTTGAATATGTCACTGGAATTCCTAAAGGAATGCTGGCTTTTTTCTTATAATTTTATTTCATTTTGTTTCTCATTTGTTTCTAGGAACTCTGGTTATGCAACTGACTGGTGCAGAGAGGAGAGGGACTCTCTTATCCTCAGCCCAGACTAACCCAAGCGCCACGCTCTTCCTTTTTGCAGAAACACTAGAGGAGTTTCTATTCTCTTTTGTGCAGTCAGTGAATTCTCCAAGGGGATCTCCATCTATCTAGCAGGTCACATTACAGCTCTGCTCTTGTAACCAATCTGTCCATTGGTTTCTACAGAAGAAGTGTTATTGATGAATTACTGCACATGGCGCTGAGACTTTTGTTGCAGAGTTGTTAGTTTTCAACTTGGGAGCTTTCCTGGGAACTTTCCATGATGTGCTGGACGACTAAAGAGCTTTGGACAATATGTAACGTACAGCTGCCATAACTCATTATGACCAATAAGCAGAGAGAGCAAAAAGGATAGAAAAGTGGAAGATCAAAGATGACAGCAGGACAAGCATATCTGTGATTGGTGAATGAATTTTACTACATTAGAGAAATCTGGCCGACTTCAAAAGATGCTGGACCTCCTGGCAAGGCAAAGAAATAAGCCCCCAAAGTCAGCATGTTATGACAATGCTGGTTTCCTCAATGTGAGACCATACTGATTGTGCTGCCACATGCCACCTGAACAGTTTTATTTCCTCTGAGACAATTTTTCCTTTCCATTGAAGCCACATCTGTACTTTCCCATGAGGTGTAGCTCTAAACAGAATTGGTAGCATTGCCCTAGAGTAGGTCCATATTGCAGCTGGGAAGAAAATAGTTTTGCTGTTCTGTTACAATATCTTATATATTGCTCTCCAGCACAGAGATACAAACACCCAGGATTTTAAAAAAAAAGACACAACACCCTAAACCCTGAGAAACGAAACCTCATATTTTAAAGTTTGATTTGCATAAAATGAAAGAGTTGATGTCATAAATTATGAATTTTTAATTTTAGCAATTTTCAATATTTTTTTTTTTAGATTTAATTAGTCTACTTTTCTCAAAACAATAACCTTACTTTTTGTTTTATGTCACAATACAGCATTTCAGTAATTTATTTTTTTAACATATGTTGAGTCTGGAGTGTAGCTGAAACCAATGTTTTTCTGTAGTGTTTTGGTTACTAGGAATTGTGTTTTTCCTATGAAAAGTGGTTTAAAAATTTCCAACCAACTCTAGTATTTATGCTAAAATAATTCACAGTAATGTCCTGTGGAGTCTTAAAGCAAAGACAGCGTCAACAGAAGGAGTTCAAAATTGCAGATTAGGACTGGATGATGAAATAAAGTTAAAATTGTCCTGTGCCATTTTTATTCAATCTGTTCCAATGAAGCTTTGTAAAAAAAAGGGATATTGGAAAATTTTCGGAAGATGGCAGAAATAAAAGAACATCATGAACAGAGACATTACTGGATCCAGTTTTTGGCATAATACTTGTCTCCTGTCCTCTTGAGGTATCATGTGGAGGGGTGATGAGAACAGAGGCCTGTTTATCAAAATAGGAAGTGAGAAGTTCCCACCCTACTGAAACGGCTTAGGAGGTGTGTTAAGCCAAGCCAGAGAGTAACAAATGTTGGCTCTGATTCCCAGCTTCCATGAACTGCAATATTCAGGTTTGAGCTTGGATTCAGCCAGTTTAGAGAGCAATTATCCATCCACATTCTGTAATTCAGTTATGAACAGGTCTCCCAAACTCTCCTTGCATTAAGGTCTGAGTTTCTATTTATTTGGATTACAAAGTCCATTGTCACCTTGCCTTTACAACACACAGAAAACATCCAAGAAGCCTGAAGGTACTGGGAAAACAGGGTTGATCTTCTTTATTTAAGACTGGAATCATGTAAGCAAACGATCTGTTAATACAACATTTATTAATATCCTTCTCACACACAGGAACCAAAATCTCAAGACTTGCTTGAAGCCGGGACTCTGTCACATGCATTGAAATGAGTTTCCAGCAAAGTGCAGGTGCATGCTCTATGAGCAGGAGAAACCCTGGGACTACAAGCAAGCAATCTGATGACTGCTGTGTGCTTAGTGACCAGAGTAGATTCATGTCAAGGTGACACTTCCCTGGCTTGGGTCTCCCCTTGGCTGTTCCTTAAGAGCTTTAGATACTTTGCTTTTCCAAGCTCCTTTTCTTACTTTTTAGTGTCTGATAGATGTTGTTCCTAAATACTTTTGCAGGTGATTACTGTGGGGAATTAGTAGGCTTCTTATTCACACCTTTCTGTCCAGACCCTCTTGACTTGAATTATTCATTAAGCCAGAGGAAACGAGGGATCTCACAAAACGTGCTGAGGCCTCAGCCTGCCCCAGAGGTTTTTTTTCAATGGTTTAATTTAATGGTTGCTGTGAGAAATGCTTGTGTAGGTATTAAGCATTTTGATTCACCTCCCATTCTTTCCCCTGTTAATAGGTGGTTGTGCCACTGAGACCTTCCTTTAGAGGCCCATTAACATGAAGTATGAGTGCTGTTGCCTGTTGACATGCTGGCTAACAAGGATGAGACGTCAGACTCAGACCCAGAAGGGGTGTAAGAATTTTTAGCAGTTTTCAAACATTATAAATTTTGTTTTCTAGCACAGGTGAGGTTTGAAGCCCTATCTGTGAACATCCATATCCCAAGTGTCCCTTTTCAGTAGTGGGGATACCTGTAAAGGAAAATACAGATGGGAAAGAGGCCTGAAGATATCAGGCATGCCATGTTCTAACCAGTTTCTTCATACTCCCCAAAGTGGATATATGGAGTAAAGGAATGAATGCAGGAGAAAAGTTTTCTGCCTAATGACAGGGGTTCAGTGATACTGCTTCAAGACATGACATCAAACTCTTGCACAATGTCTATAATGTAATTGCCCATAGCGAAGGAGTATTCCATACTTTTATTTTCATCTGACCCTCAGACTGGTCCCTTGCATGCTTTTGGCCTTGGCTCACTAACATCCCTCCAAACAGTTTCCAGGCACAGTCTGGCAACTGGCACAACTAGGGACCATTCCCAGTTGGCAGCTTGGATATCATCTCTCTGTTTTGGAGAGTTTAATGAATGGATGCAGGCATTTCTGTGCCAGTTGGCCTCCAGACTAGAGAGTGGTCCTGGCTGTGTGTAATTTTCTGAAACAGACATAGCCCTGGGTCTCCTTATCTCTGCCACTGACTTCCTGGGTAGTGAGGGCTTGGCTGTTTACCTATAAAAACGACTTTGTGAAAATGGAGTGTGTATAAAAGAATGGTTTCAAAGACTATTTATTTTGAATATCGTTCTTTTTAACTTAACAAGTCATTCACAAACTGATCTTGGCTTCCTTGGATTGACTTAGAGTTCAGAGATATTCACTGATCATTTACAGCAAGAAATATTCAGCCTCTGGTTTGTTTTCTTTGCTTCCTTTTTGCAGTGGGGGACCAGCCAGCTGAGAGATCTGCTTTTGTTTTCCCTCTGCTTGATTTGATGATTGAAGCTTTTCAAACAGAGCTACAACACACGGCAAATATCCACGATGAATTTCTAGATAAATAAACAGTTGGACTGAGGTTATTTTGGAAGAACGTCAGTCTCAGTGCCTCCAAATGGCAAATAATAGAGTGAACAGAGCCCAGTCATTTTTTTTCTGGAGAGGGAGGATTTCTGCTATCCCTCCTGTTAACCATCTCTGCTTCTCTGTTTTGTAGCTTTGCTCAGTGTTTCTGAAGTACTGAGAAAGACAGTTAGGTCTGTTTAGGACTCAGTCCATGTTCCCAGTGTGAAAAAGGAGACTCTTCTGACCTCCATGTTGCCCAGAAGTGGAGTGAGGATTGCTCCTGGGTGCTCATGGACTGTGTGGTCAAGGGCATTAGCCCCTCACAGGGAGGTCCATGTGAGGGGATGGCTCAGTCTTTCCCAGGAGAGGGTGGCTTGAGAGATGTGCTGGCGGCAGGCTTGCACTGCCTAAAGCATGACTCTTGGCTCCATCAATTGCTCATCTGTGGCTTTGCCTTCACTCACTTGTTTCCTTAGATGAGTTCCTCTGCCTGTTTATTTATGTTAGGAAAATTATCGTTCTTGTATTTTGGTCTGTGTCGCTTCCTCTGGGTCTGTTTTGTTATTTCACAGAGGGATGTCTCTAGTGAAGTGGACAGAAGGAGGAGGACTTAGGGCTTATTTTTACCCTATACATAGGAAGTTGGCCTGAACGGTAAAAAATAGAGCACAAAATCCTCAGAGCATTTCCACCCCTCGAGTCTGGAGACAGCAATCCCCACAGACCTTACTCAAATATTCCACCACTGCCCAGGGATGCTGCCGAGAAGAACTTTCTCTGCAGTTTTGCTTGTTTGTTTTTGAAAGGAAAAGTGCACATTGCTTCCTGCCACAGGGATGGGTCTTGCTGCCTTGTCATTGCTGTGATCCAAGTTTCTTTTATTAATGAATTAAGTCTCAGATCACCAGACTAACTGAAAAAAAAAAATAAGAAAGGGGGGGGGTGTTATAATTTGTATATTATGTGACAGACCTGGAGGCTCCCATGGAGCTGGCAGTTACATCACACATTTCTGAAGAATGATGAGAACTGGTCCAGGCAGCCTCAATCCCATATTGAACACATGGGGTCAGTTTAGCAGTACAGGACAGAAATGTAGGAATATGTAATGGTTATCCTGCTACCAGGGAAAAAAGAAAGGAATAGGATGAAGCCAGACCTTGTGTTTTTTGGTTCAATGAATAGCTCGTTAGACCGTGCTGTTACCCTAGAAAGTTGGGGGAAACTAAAGCATGTGTTTTATGACTAGCTGTTTATGTTGCATTCACATTTTCTTTGTCCCATTAAATCTTCTTTCCAGAAGGACTGCAGGCCATCTTTCTTTTTTTTTTTTTTTTTCCTTTTTTTTTGGAGTGGTGATGTGTAAGGATAGCAGCAACAGATCAGACAGCCAGTCCTCTCCCACGCAGCTTCCCCAGCACAGGCCAGCATCACCACTGAGCATCTCCCTCCTCTGCCGCTGGTCCTGTGACACAGCTGGACTTCAAAAGGGGATGCTCGTCTCCCACGTGCTTCAAAGAGAAACCAGGAGTCACAGAACAATTACTCCCACTCACAAGACAAGGGGAAATCCTCTTCTAACGGAGGATCATCCTGTTAAAATGAGGATGTCTGGTGATTTATGACTTACTGCTTTAAAACCTCCTCCCCCTACTGAAGAAACACAGCAGACAGAAAAGCTGGAGGCAGATACAAGAGAAAGCTAATGTTGGCAGAACTTGAAATATAGTTGGAGAGATGGGAAAACCCTTCCTTGCTGTCCTCATTAGCATGACTTAATTAATAGTTATAACCTTATCAAAAAGAGATTGCCATGCAGGATTTATGTGCAGGCTGGAAAACAAAGCTTTGATAAATAGGTATTTTAAGACCAAAAAGCACCACTGGGTAATTCTGTCTGACTTCCTGTATAACTGATACCAGAGGCAGATCTTTCTAACAAAACCCAAGGTAGATGTAATGGAAAAGTGTTATTAATGTGATGGGGTTTTTTTTGTTTGTTTGTTGGTTTTTTTTATAATAATTTTAACAAGAAAATGTTAAGTGGTTTATTTTGCAAAATCTAATTTATCTGCATTTGATTGCCTTCCATTTTTTCATCTAAGTGTCTTCTAATCCCCAAAGACTACATGCTCCATAGGATTTAGACTTTCATCTTCCTCATTCATTTTTTTTAATGGTATTGACTCCCACCTTAAAAATAATATTTTCAACCTGGGGCAAAGAAAATGTTACATTTTGATACTGTAGAACTCTTGTAACCTACATTAAATACTGCAGAATTTAATATCTTTGCCATCATTTTTGTTATTGTCTGTGATACTTTAATAGATATCCCAGCTCATTTTGTTTGTGTTAGCCTTGGCCTGGATCTTGGAAGTCATGGAACCTCTTAATCTCAAGAATATGTTGGAATCTTGATGTCTGGTGTGGCAGTACAACAGCTTCTCCTCCCAGGAATCAAAAGAAAACTGTTTCAGCAGAAGGTCCTCTGTTGCACATGGAAGCTGAACGAATGGCCAGCTTGCATCAAGTGCCAGAAGTAGGAAGACAATGATTCACTTAAACCAAGTTTTAAGTGGAGAAAAGAATTCCCATTTTGGGACCCACAGAGAAGCAGAAGGCAAAGACAGCCAAAACCACAGACCTTGGTGTGGGCAGTGCAGCATAGGGCAGCCCTGGAGGGAGAGTAGGAAGCAGAACACATCATCCAAATTGCTACCATACCTGCTTCTCTACGTGGAGCAACTCATTGAAACGTGATCTAGCCCATATCCAGATTGGATTGCTCTGTATCCATTCATATTCTGGGTGTTTCTAAGAAAGTATCACAGACTGTGAAAGCTCAAGATCACCAAGAATAGCTTTTGAAGGCCATGATTTTAATCCAGACTGAGTCCATCAGTGTTAGAGAATTTTACACCAGCAGCACTGAAATTTGAATTTGCACTGGGATGTTTAGCACAGACCATTAACAGGGCAGATTTCTCATTGCTAAAGAGAGGGAGAGTGACTGTGAATTATAAAGCCACATCCTTACTGGCAGCTATAAATTTGGATAAACCTCCTCCCCCAGTGCTCTGGATTCTCGCATGCTGTCTCCTCAGGCTGTTTTTCTCTCACTTGTGAAATATATTACAGTAGCCAAATTACCAGGGGATGAATGACCTCAATAAATTCACTCATTCTGCACTAGGAGAAGATACCATGCTGTGGAGAACAGAGTGAGAATGTATTTTTCTTCCCAAACTTGCAATTATGCCCATTGTCTGTCAATTTTAATGGCAGGTGATTTTTTCATCCAAACTTGTTGGCACCAATTTGAATTTTTCCATTCTTCTTCCACTGTAAATGCCTATTCCAAGTACTGTAATTTAGTTCGTATCAATGAAATCTATATAGAAGATAATAAAGCAGGGCAGGTTTTCAATTGGTGTATATCTGCCTTGTTCAACACATTTGAGAGGGTTCTCTACTGCTCTGACCAGCTCAGTATCCATCCTCCAGTGCTGTGAATACCAGACATAATCCTACTTTTGTAGATGGCCTTGCTAAGATGGTTGTGCATGAGAGAAATTCTCCCCCAGGTTCTTAGAGGAATGGCTGAATTTTTTGGTTGGTTTTTGTTTGTTTGTTTGTTTGGTTTTGTTTTGTTTTTCTTTTGTTTTTCTTTTTTTTTTTTTTCAACGTGTCTTTATAGAGGTACCCCTACAATATGACAAATGAAACATTGATTTCTGGGGAACAGAGGCAAAATTTTATACAGATACAAAATCAAATCATCTTCATACAAGATTCAGCAAAAATTAGAACCTGACTTTCATTTCCTTAGTAACTTGTGTCAGTGCTCTAAGCAAAGAGCCTAGGGGTAATGGCATCTGAGAGGGTCCCAACAGCAGCAAAAGTTCAAACCTCACTGGGCAAAATGTACTAACCTCCCTGAGAAAAGCCTCAGAATAGTTAAATAGGGAAAGAAAACACCTACTTCAAATCACTAAGCTTTGTGTCTTTTACAAAACCATGTCAATAATAATGTAGCTTCCCTTCCAACTGAGAAAAAACAGAAAGGACCAAAGCTTTGCTTCAGGTTTAATCCAAATAGCTCTAACCTTTCTGAGGCAACAGATTCACAAACCTGGTGCTGGCTGAGAACAGAGGAGGTGCAATTTCCAAGAAAGAGACAATTTAAAAAACATAAACAAAGTGATAACCAAAAAATAATTTATTAATTTTATAATCAGTTCCTAGACATCCTAAAAAACTCACCTGAGCAGCATTGCTCTATTTCTATGCCAGGTAAATCAACACCGTGTCTGGAATTGACTCTTGTCTCACCCGATTATAGCCAAAATGTGGGCATCCAACCTGAACTATTCATGGATTCTTCCCCTATGGCAGGTTGGAATAAGACTAACACAAGTTGGTGGGGATCATCTCACACCACGATGTCCCAAAAAGTCCAAAGGCAAAAAAGATGACACAATGGAGTACCATGACCACAGGACTTGGAAGCTTTCAAGGTCAGGCTAGATGGGGCTCAAACAACCTGCTCTAGTTGCATATGTCCCTGCTCACTGCAGGGAGGTTGCACTAGATGACCTTTTAAAGGTCTCATCCAACTCAAACTGTCCTATGATTCTATGACCTTGGACATCTGAGAATAATGGGTGGCTTGAGGAGGGGTTCGCTGATTGATTTCAATCTACCATTATGTACTGAAGGACAACGCATGCTGTTTGCTTTCTCCCCAGCCAATGATCTGGATTATGTAGCAGCTCCCATGACAACTGAAGAGCCTCAGTCACAGCTCGAGAGCCATCCATGAGGACTGAGAAACATTTTGACTACTGCAGCTGAGACTGAATGGTGACAATAAGTCATCAGTTTATGCTGCTTTTGTGTGAGAGCAAAACACTTGAAAATGCTGTTCCCTCAAAATTCTGAGCAGCATAATTTCTCCATGACGCATCACCAACAGTCAGCAGTGCTGCAGTAGTGGAAATCTCATTCCCTTCTGATTATCATGAAGATAAGGAAGGAGAAAAACTAAAATGAAGGAGAAAAACTAAAAATCAATGGCACAACAACTTTCACAGTTAATTCCTCTAGGATGGAGAAAAGATGTGGAAGGCCTGATTTGGTCAAGAAAGAACATCCCAATAGGTACTGGAGCTCCAGTGAAGCTGCATCTCATTCCAGTTTGTGTTGGAGCTGTTATCAAGCACATTCATGGTGGTGGCTGCAAGAATATTGCCTTGAGTTGAGAGCAAAAATCCCCTGACATGTCTTCACACTGGAGCAAGATAGTTTTGAAACTACAGTTGCTCATGGTTATTCTACTGTCTGGTGGACTTTTAGCTATTCTTGAACATTTTTCATTTCCTATTTGCTAATTTTGGTATTGCCAATATTCGTTTTTCTCTCTTGTCAAGCTGCTTTTTGCCAACATGTATGTCAGCCTCCTCTGCCTTACTGACCTCGTCTACATCTGAATCATGGTCACAAAGGGAAGGATGATATCAAAGATGCTCTGTTTGAAAAGGCCAAAGGCAAATTGGGAATATAGACACCTGTGTCCTGCCTGTGTCAGTGTGAAAGAGGAAATAAAATGTCGCTGACATGGGAGTCCCATAAGAATTCTTTCACCTTGCATTGTCTCCGTTAAAAGAGAATAGTGGGGTTTTTTTATCTTCTCTTTTATGACATCTGAAGGTTGGGAGAAAGCAGGATTCAACAGTAATAGAAAGCTAAGGCAATTGCTTTAAAGACAAATCCTTTCATAATGCCCTTAAAATATCAGTGACTGAAAGTTTGAAGGAATGGGTAATACCTTCTCTTAGCTGATTTCATCTGATAAAGTTGCAGGGAGAGAGCAAAAGAGCTTTGGGGAACACGAGCTCTTCTTCAAATCTCTGTAGACTTTGAAATGTCATTGTCTCCTGATTTACCTTATGAAACAGAACCTTTACCAAACACGGTACATTAACAACAAGGTGTGCAAATGTGCCTTTTCAACTTAGAAACAGAGTTGCTTCTGTTCCAGACAGAGCTACCTCTTTCGACCTTAGATGACAAATAATTCAAGTTTAAACATATGTAGTTGTTTGTAGGCCCCAAGACACTTTATGGCAAATTCATTCCAGCTACTTTTCTCAATGTCCCCATACAAATAAGGCTGAAATATCAAGGGCAGGAACAAGAGAGGAGAGTTACATACAGTCTGAGGATATGAGGCCACAATGAGTTTTATATATGTATAGATACATGTATGCATGTATATATATAAATTAGGTACCCTGAAACCTGAATCCATATGTGGGGAAGTCTGCAAACAGACAGAAAGCTGAAGGCATTTTGGAAAAGATATAGCTGCCTGCCAGTGTGAATGAAAGCTGCATATAGCGTTAGCATCTTATACTTAGGGAGTTTGAGATTTTCAGCTGGGTAGTTTTCATCTAAATAGAAGTCAGGTGTTTTTCAAAAGGCTTTTTCTTTTAATGCATCAAAGTATTTTTCCAACAGAAAAGGACTGGCTTCTCAACCAGAATGGAAATTTTTAATTCGATCTGAAATTTTGTTTATTTTAGAAAAAAAAAAAAAAAAGTAAAAGCTAACCATGGAAACATTCTCACTAAAAATGCTGGCTTTAGATCAAAAACTGAGATTTTTTTCAAATGAAATATTTCCCTTTAAAACTTCAGTTTTTAAAAGAAACTCCTTATTTTTCTTAAAGCTTCTAGTTGGGAAGAAAGAAAAGACTAAAAGACAGTAAGTAAAATAAACTTAGAAAACATTTCTGGGGAAAATTAAGAAATAAGCTTATGCTAAAATGATGATATCTTCAATTGAAAATAGTTGCCATATTTCAATCAAAGAGTAGAACATCTGTCCACATCTGATGGGGCTAGCATTATTGTGTAAGTGGCTCTGGGGCTTGCACTTCTCTGAGGAAAACCTTACACTGTCAATAAGACCAGACATGGGCTGTTTGTTTCCCACCTTCCCATATGTTGAGCTCATTAATGGAATATCAAATCCTCAGAATGTGGGCATAAAGTCAGACTATACATGCCTAAATTCTGATATGAGCAACCAACCACTGCTAGGGGTGGGTGTTTGAAAAGCAGGGCCATGTCCTGATCCTGAGGACTGTAAATCCATTCTTTTTTGATGGAAAACAAATCTCAGTGGGATTCTTTTTTTATTATTTTTTTTCATTTTCTAACCCCCCCCTTTTTTTTTCTTTTTTTTTTTTTTTCCCTCACAAAAGAGTCTTGTATTCTGCGTTGTGAGCCTGAATTGCAACAGGGAGGGGGAAGCTGCAAATCCAGCTCAAGGCTTGAAAGATTTCCACTGTCATTGCTAGAACTCTGCGGAGTCAGAGCCCCTCAGTGCCAAGAACAAACACATCATCACCACCACATAATACAAACACGATGCTCTTGTAATCTGCTGTGGGACACTGGGGATCTGCCTCCTGGGAGGAGAGGCAGGCAGGGAAAGCCCTGGAAATCTTTTTGGTGACTAAAACCATGCTTTATTGCAAAGTGTGTAAAGGGCTGTCTCTCTTTTCCAGGCTGAATTCCCACCTGCAGTGCGTTGCTGATTTAATAAGGGCTGAAAGGGATTATCAAGTTGTGAAGTTGTTTGCATCCTACTGGGTTGTAATGAATGAAAGTTTTTGTTCGTCTTAGCCTAACTGAATGCTTCTTGGAGTGATCATAGCTGGGGAAAGGCTGTAAGAGACTGGCGTTTTTGGTACATGGCTAATACTTGAACATTATATGATGAAATGTTGAGTGCATAAAACTCCTTGTTAGTTTTGTAGTATGCTTCGTTCCCTTACCCTTGCACCAGCAGTTGCTTCAGGCTAAGCCCTTGCAATGTTTTTTCAGTCTAACTCAGCATTCAGTGAAAGAGAAAAACTATCTTCAGTAATTAATGAGCAACTGCAAAGTTCCCTGACAAGTCTCTGCATTCACCTTCCTCCTATAGCTCTGCCCCAGGTTGCCTCCCCAAACCCTTGAGGAGTTTGTATCAGTTGCAGTTCTGCTTACAAAACTAATGACAAGAAAGATGCTCATTGCCTGCAAGCTACTTGCATCCCCTGCTGAGAAGGAAAAAGAATGCCACAGGCATGCTGGGCCTGTAAAAGACTCTTAATCCATTTCATTTTCAAGCCAATTAATGAGCAGAGCAACTCCACCCAATTAACAGATACAAAACTCACTTGTCCCTTTGAAGGAAGAGCTGTCTGAGTGATAAGAATTTAAAATTATTTTCTTCCTTGACTGTTTTGATAAATCTGGCACATTCATGAGAATCAGGATTTGGACTTCTCCTAGAGGTTCTTCTTTCCCTCTTGAAAGGTTGAAACTGCCCTGTTACAGGCCTCTCCTCCCAGTATGGCTGTGTTTTGCTCCTTCTCTTCATCTTAGTGGTCTGTAGGTGTTTCCAGTTCCTCTCATCACAGAATGATAGGGAAAGGAGATTATCTGGAGATAATCTCATCCAACCCCAATGCCAAAGCAAGTTCACCAAGAACAGGTTGAACAGGAAGGTGCCCAGGAGGGTACTGAAAGTCTCCAGAGAAGGAGACTCCACAACCTCTCCCAGCAGTCTGTTCAGGGTCCATCACTCTCACAGTAGTTTTCCCTCATGTTGAAGCAGAGCATCCTGTACTCCAGTTTGTGCCTGTTGCCCCTTGTCCTATGTCTTCATTCTCTTGACACCCCTGCTTCAGATATTAATAAGCATTGATAAGATATCCTCTCAACCTTCTCTTCACCAGTCTCAACAGCTCTAGGTCCCTCAGACATTCCTTGTACTAGAGATGTTTCAGTCTCTAAATCATCCTTGTATCCCTCTGTTGGACTCTCTCCAGTAGTTCCCTGTGTCTCTTGAACTGGGTAGCCTAGAAGTGGACACAGTACTCCAAGTGGCCACTCCAGTGGCCTCACCAAGGCAGGGGAGAAGAATGATCATGCTTCCTGTTCACCAGTGGATTTGAGATGTCGACCCAGTAGGTGAGGTGTCCTCTTGTCCATTCTCTGCATCAGTACTTATACTAACACAGTAGTACAAAAATGAACATTACCAGATCAGAACATGCAATGCTCCAACCTCCTCTTCATCTTTGAGAGCCTAGAATTCAAGGTGTCTCAGTGTTTCTGTTCTTACTTGGAATTTTCTGTGGAATGTGTCATCCATCATTCAAAAGTCTGGAGCAGCTGGTAACAAAAGTCTTCTATTTTCCTAGACTTTCTCTTTGCTGCAAGAAAATAAGCAACCTCACCATCTGCTGTCTCATAGTTCTGGTTATTATCTGTATATCTCTGATATTTTTTCTTGTCATAGCTTTCCATAGCCTCCCTCCATTAGCCATCCTATTCAGACATTTTTTCATTTCTTTCTCCCACTCCCACCTCTGAGCACTTCCTTCCCGCAGATAATGTTTGGGAAGGGATCTCAGCACACTTAATCAAGTAGGATGCTTACCCTATCCAACTTTAGTCTCCCAAGTCAGCCAACAGTTTTTCCATACTGCTTCTACAGTATGAAAGAGAAAATTCCAAGGGCTGGGGGACCATCTGTAAAAAATCTCCTCTGAAACTTCCAGAAGAACCTGACTGTTCTTTGGGAACCCAGGAAGATTTGTTAAGTTGTCTGGCAAAGAGAGGACCCGTAAAGTGATATGAATATATCACAAAGACATCACTTTCTTCTATTTCATATTCTGTCTAGTTGCTAATTTCTTCTATGATGTTGTAAGAAAGATGTATATCTGTTACAGGAAGAAAAAGACAGTAAGTCAGGAGTTCATGGTGGGTTTTATTTTCTCTAGTCAAACACAGCAAAAGAAAAAAGACTATCCAGGTCAAATTAGTTTGATATCACAGAAGCATAGAATAATTCCATTTGGAAGGAATCTCAAAAGTTATTCTTCAAGAATAACTCAAGAACTCAAACCTTGAGAGGGGTTGGCAATGAGCTAAGACAATGTTACTCAAAGTTTCTTACTAGGAAAGGTTAGTGTTTTAGGTCCTTCACTTGAAGGTGAAGAAGAAGGAAGCATATGCAGTTCCCACAGCATTTCCAGACTCCTATTTGTTGGAAATAGGGAGGTAGCGTGAGGTAATTTTCCTATGTAGTCCACAACAGAGTCCAAGCTCTATTAGCTGCAAATATCTGAAATGTTCAGGTGGAAAAGTCACTCTTGGGGATGATACTTGATTGCTGTCAGAGCTGGTCTGATAATGTCTGTTTGCACCCCATTTTGGGACAAGCGACACTGAGCTTTCCTTGACATTTATGTGCTTGGAGATGTCCCATTTAGAGTGAACTGGTTTCTTAGCAGTCAGTCTTCCCCTCCCCCAGACTTTGTTCCTGACTCATGTTTACCAGCTGGAGAGAACATGACAAAATAGTGAAAAAAAAAGATATTTGCTTTGAGCATTAAACTTCATTGCTGAAAGACTAGAAACTACTGTTTGGCCTGCCAAGGCTTTAATTGTCAACGTATGTAAGAAAGGCTCTTATTTAGTCCCTGTTTGCATTCACCAGGGGGTTCATAAAACAATTATAAGAATCCAGTGATAATCTTCTTTGAGCCTTTATATTCCAATCAGACAAAAATATCAATCCAGCAGATGATTGCTCTTATGTAAGGTCACTGAGCCACTGACTGGCTCTCTGACTCTCTGACTTTATTATTATTAATTGTTTTTATTAGTTGCCACTACTAGAGGGCATGTGAGTCATTTACCCAGTCCACAGTCCTTAATAGCTTCATTGTATTATCTTGATCAAAGTTGGTCCTTTCAGTTTCCCTTTCATGTAATCTTCAAAGTCATCTTTGGATGGACTGAAAAATAAAAATCTCAAAGGCAATTTTAGGTTGAAACAACAATCGACAGTTCCACGTTTTTGATAGCTCAAAGATTAAAATCTTATGGTGTTAGACTGTCATCTTGTGAACAGTCTAAGACAGGCATGAGACAGCCACAGATCCTGGCTGGAAGAAAATCAATGTACTCTCCCCACTAGATTGAGGGGCTCAAAGCTAGTGAATGACAGATTCTGATACTTCAGCTTAGCTTGAAATCATTATATATACTGGATATTAAATTATACACTTTAGTGATAACTGGTTGCTTAAATCCTGTCTTGTGTGTGAATGAAAAGTAAGAATTTAGGAATGTTTTGCAGATTTGATACTGCTTGACTGCAAGCTGTATTTCAAGCAATAACCCTGTCATTGTGAAGCCAAATGATTGTAGATCAGATCTTTACATAAAACATTGTTTCAGGCCTGAATCTGGAAAGTTTCAGCCCTTGCAGGACAGTGTAATATTTAATCCTTTGAGTTTGATTGCTGCTTAGGCAGGAGAAAAAGGAACATTTTATAAATGCTGTTATTATTTTTTAAAGGACTGAAATGTGTGCTAAAGTTTGCTGAAGGTCAGAATGATACTGAGGTTTCAGCTGTAGCATGCGCTTGTTTTATTAGTATGGTGGTCTGCCTGGCCTTCTGAGTTCATGCTGGTATGAAATTCATGTCATAGAGATAAAGCAGTCAGATTTAACCCCTTTCCTCATAAGATTGTACACCTGACTTGTAGGCTGCAGGGCATCAATATGAGGTGAGGTTGAATTTCTGCTTCACCACTATTTAAATCCAGTGTCATGACAAGGTGAGAACAGAGGAAATCCAATGAAAGAGGCTAAATAATCCAATGAAACAGACTAAATAATCTATTGAAAGAGACTAAATAACCAGAAAAGTCAGATGGCATTTCTTTTTTGTCCAATGGATTGAATTTTCAATACAAGTCTAGATGGAAATATGAATCTCTCGTGGAATTTGCAATTATGTCACAACAAATAAAATAACTTTAATTAAAAATAATTGTCAGATTCAAATATCTTTAAAGTACAAATTCTGGAATTTAGGGATTTTTGTCTGAAGATGGAATTAGTCTGGAAAACAAAAAAATATTTTCATATCAAGAAACCAACAGAAACTTCTATCATTCATTGATTCTAAGATCAAAGTAATTTCCTCCACTGTGGGAAGGAGCAATTTATACTTACTTAGTATGCAGTGATGAGAGAATATAGCTTAATACAGGGGTAATAAGATAATCTGCTAAATGCTTTTACATAGAAACAAACAACTTGGAATGGGGCTTTAACCACTGCTACTGAAAATGTGTGCATGTTTGAGGGGCATCTTTGCTAGACATCTACATACATTATAATTTGAACAGAAGTAATATTTTTTATTTCTAAGCAGAACTGCTTTTTACTCTCAAGTTAAATAGAGGCCAATTTGTAAAGGTCTCTGAACAAAAAAAAAATAAAAATCAGAATACCCCATAAATGTTGCTTTGTCATATTTGCATATAAGGAACAATTAAGTGCAAGGAGAGAGAGTTGGTAGAAGGTGTAGTAAGAAACTTTGAAAGAAAGTTGTGCAGAACTTTTACGTAACAGTACAAGGACTTTGTAACTCTCTTCTATGTTACAGATTCCCTCTTTAGGGGTCTAAACTCCAGCTGAGTTCAGTGAGAGTTTAGCCATTAAAAATCCTCTGTGAATTGGACACCAAGTTATCGCCTTATAGCTTAGATTAATTAGATATTTCAGTGTTCCTGAGAAGGGTTCTAAATTGGCTTTTTTTTTTTTTTTTCTGATCTCACCGGAGGTCCAAGAATGACTGAGCCTAGAGACAGGAGTAATTGGCAGTTGTAACTTGGAGACTGGGATTTCACAAGGTTGGAACAAAGGCTCTGCACAGCATCATCTTTTGGTTATGATTTGGCAGATTTAAGGACTGTGGGAAGAGGTGTTCTCAATAACAGTAAGCAGAACTACTAACATAGCCGTTAAACATTGCAGCTCAAAGATCAATTTGGCTTTGGCCTTTGCCAAAGCTACTTCTTAACAACTGACTTGCAAACTGCAAGGATGAACTGTCTTTTTTCCTCCCTATGGGGCAACCACATCTTGACATTGCGGTTCCTAAATGACCGACAAATAATTTCATATGCTGGAAATGAAGAAAAGGGAAGGGAAGGAAAGAAAATAAAAGATGCAATCTTTTCTTTTCCTCCCCCCAAGTTAATGAATTTTTTATAAATGTGTAAGCATGTCAGTATTCCAAGCCACATCAAATCACTCCTAAAATCTGTGTTTTAAAAACAGGAATGTGTATAATATGAATGGCTTAAGGAATAAAATGCAAAAAGATGTTGATGATGCTGGATTACCAGCCAGCTGGAGAATTAAAAAAGAGAGGGAGAAGGGTGATGAAGAGAAGAACAAAAAAACCCGTGTTTCACTGGCCAAGTCAACAACCGTGTTATTTCAATCACCCCTCATTATGGAAAAGTGTACTCAGGTTGTCCTGGAATCTGAGTTCACTGTTTTTAAGGAGTCACATCAGGAAAAAAATCATGATGCAATGCAGAGAGTATGACGGGGAACATCTGGACACCAAACTACAGGAGCTGCCATGTTTTGCAGAAGGATGGCTCTGAGGATGAAATGGAATGAACTGTAACAAATACGGGATTTTGCTGGCAGCTTTAATTTATTTAAATCCATCCCTGGCTTTTGAGCTATTTCTTTGTTTTGAATAATATTTAAACATGTCAAAAATCCTTTCTCCTTCCTGCCCTTCATTACACATGACAGGGAGTGGATTGCTCTGGCCATCTGTAAAGTAGGAAAGAGCAGAGCTACATCTGGTTGGGCTGGGGATCACATGAATGCTCACAGCAAGCCCCAAGCAGTTAACTTGAAACCTGCCTTTCCCTGGATGAGCTGAGACAGTATCACAGTTTTCGCCAGAATTCTGTGAAATAGTCTTGGAGCCTTGTAGCTAAACATGTCTAGAGTGTGTTTGGGGGCCCTCCCTAAAGTTAGGCACCTCTGCCAATCCTGCATGTGTCTAGGAGCTGTGTTTCATAATAACATTTGGCATCTATTGTGTGACATCTTGAGCTTATGAAGCCATTCCTAAGGCTTCACTGTAGCCCTACTGTGATTATGAAATCTTCAACGGAGAATATGAAAATACATGTGGCACTGTTTAGAAGAGGGAAGAGCTAATGATGTGATGGACAACCTGCGGGTCCAGAGACCCATATGGCTTGTGTCAAAGCTGTACCATGCTTGCGTAGGGTGCTGGCAAGCCCCAAAACACCACCTGGGAACAAAAAGGCAAAGTGTGAGCTGCTGAAGCCTCTGCCACTGACCTCATCGAGAACCAAGCTGAGTCCCATCCCCAGAAGTTGAGGAGATGATGAGTGGGAAGCCACCATCATCCCCTGCCTGTGAACTGCTGCCAGAGGTCTCACCCCCTTCAGGTCTCTGGTATAAGTCCCGTGGCTGTCAGACATGTCACTCACAGGGATCAGGGAAGATAGTGGGTGGGCATTTGTGTGGGAGAAGGGGCTGCAGTGTTCTTTCCTTTGAAACTGTTTCTATCTCAAGAGGCATGCTTGATTCCCTCTTTTACTTCTAATATATTAAAGAGAATGATAATGTCACCCAACTGGAAAGAGGAAACCTCTGGGCTTGGCCTGAATTGTTTCAGTCAGTGAGGTCCCTTTTCAATATGTCAGTGTCCTTTCCTGAAGTCAGTGATGTATGGAAGTACATTTTCTAATCTTTTCTAAAGAGAAAATATTGACTGCCACTACAAAGCTGAAAGACACTCTTTTTGGGTGGGAATCTACAAGGAAAATGTTGGTGAATGGTTTCAGCTCAGCCCATCAAAGAAATCTGTTCCATGGTGACTATTTATTTTATTTTATTAGTTTATTTTATGTTTTTATTGTATTTTGTTTTACTTTATTTTATCTTTTTTTTTTTTACTTTTTTTTTAATTTATTTTGATTCTATTGAACTAAGTGATCCCTAAACTGTAGGATTTATGGCATCTGACTCTGACAGTAAGAGATGACCACATGAGATACTGACCTGTTGGTCTTAACTGACCTGACTCGTGGACAGAAAAATTGTCTCTCTCCATATCTGCACACTCAGACCTTGACCCAACTTGTAAGCCTGTTTAACAAGGGGAAAATTAGTCATGAATGCCGACTTTCATTATGTGGATATTTTTTCTTTTGAAATGAGACCCAGGCTGCCAACTCACAGCATTTCATGGGATAATTTCACCCAGTATCAAGTGGGCAGCAGGAATGGCTGTACGTCAGTGACGGTGCTGGAAAGCCCACGCTGGTGCCCTGACTCATGGTTTGCATGCTCTTGAGCTTCTCCTGAGCTGCTTTTTCTCAAGGGAGAGGAAACGTTGCTCAATGTAGCTCAGGCTTCACTTCCAAACATCGTCATGAGGGTGAGAAGGGCACGCAGGGATCACGGCCAATGCTCTGATGACTGCAGGGTGAATGAATAGAAGCGAAAGAGCCGTTGACAGACAGCAGGACAAATTAAGTCAGCCAGAGCTGGCTTTTGTGTGAGAAAAGGTCAGCACCTCCAATAGTGTTTTGATCCCTGCAAAAACTATCCAGCACTGAGTCTCACTGTGCTGGAGGTGCCCAGAGGGTCTCAACATCCCAGCCCAGGGCTGGCAGCCATGGAGATGAAGGTGCCATGACAGGCATCCCAGAATCTTATGGCCTATGGCTGGGCATGCTGACTTGCCTGAGACAGTCCTGTGGCTCCTCACTACTCTTATCTGCACACTGTCTACCAGCCACAGCTATTCCTGAGTCAGGAAAATTTCTGAATGCAAAGATTACACCTAAAGGATTTCATGAAAGGAAGAGAAAAAAAAAAATCCTTTCCCTTTGCTGAGGCCAAGCTGTTGTCAGCTTAAAGAAAGTGTTTTCTCATTGTGTTTGGACAGTTTAACAGATTTATTTCCCCTCTGTCCCTTCCCTCTCCTTGGATGAAGGTTTCAGGGATTTCCACAAAATACATTTGGAGGAGCCAAGGCTTCAACACCAGCAATTTTTAGTCAGACCATTGGAATGATCAATAAATCGGCACCGACTGATCTCAGAGTCTGAGGATGTCCATGAGGCACAAGCAGCTCTTTTAGGTAAACTGGAGCAAGTGAGTAAGTCCAGTAGCCCTGGAGCCAAACCCTAAAGTGGATGCAAAATAATATGGGGAGCCAGTGCTGTGATTTTCAGTACTAGGGTGATGTAATGATTGAGTACTGTTCAAGTAAGTAATCTAGTCATCTGTTCACAATTTTGAATTATGGCTGATGCAGTCTCTGCCTGCAAGCCAGCAAAAAAAAAGAGAGTGAGAATTTCAGTTATTGAGTCAAGCCAAAGGAGAGGATCAGCCTCTTGGCATCAGCTTGAGGAAGTGGTGGGGGTGGGAGGTACACAATTCAAAATGCAACTTGGTGTCTAGCATGAATGTGAAATTATGAATAGTTGGGATCTGAACTAAAGATGGTAGATGGACAGTGCACTGAGAGGTAAGGACACCTATGTCTGATCATGGCACCAAAGAAGAGGAGAGGTATCAATCCTGAACACAAGTAACTGAATCTGAATCCCTACCACCCAAGACAACTACTTTGAGCACATACTCATCTGTGGTGTTTGAATTCCACTTAAGAAAATTTAGAGCCATCCAGGGCCTGACCTTTAGCAAACCACAAAGGCAACCCATAAACCACAAGGCTGGAATCAGCTAGAGAGGACAAGTAAATCCAGCATATTAGCATAGACTTTCAACTGCAGCTGGTAACCAGAGATATTGCAAATGGAAGACGTAGCAGTAGCATCTATGTAAGATCTGAGAGCATGAAGTTGCATCCGGAAAGGACTCCACCGAGAGCGTCACCCAAAATAGGGAATAACACAGCATGACATTTAATAATAGTAAGTGGCTGACTTCACTGCTGGGCGGAAACAAAATATTTTTAAGTGTCAGAAACCGTAAAAGCATGACATGATTCATCTTAAAACAAACAGTTGCTCATATGAATCTTACAGCAGAGGATACATGGAAAGTCCCAAGATGAGACCATCTCCAAAGTGCCAGTTTGGGGCAAAAAGCATAAATTGCAAGCTAAGCATTGTTGGGCCTGGTCAGCTGAAGATCTGTTGGGATACTAAGGGATGTACTAGTAATTTGGAAACTAAATATCCCCCTCAAAATGAATATCAGAGTAGGCATTTTTTTGACAAGATTAATACCTTGCACGTACAGTGTTCATTTGAGGGATTATTCGGTTTGCATGGAAGATCTCTGGGCAGTGAGCAAAACTGTAACAAATAATCCATTGCGCTGGGCATTTATAGCAAACCTGCAGTTTCCCCTGAAGGTTATATTTTTCCCACTCTGAGTGGGAAAAGCTGACTGAAAATAATAGGAAGATAAAAACATCTCTTTTGAAATTTTTGCATAGAAACACCATACTTGAATTAAAAAATATTTCAACTATTTGTCAAATACTGTTATACATAATTAAGCCCTGAGGTGTCTGCTTTTCTTTCATGGAAGAAATGATGCATTGCACTGCTTGTATGGATATCTAGTGACCTTTTATTTATGCAGGGAGGGAGCAATTACTCAAAGCTCTAATGTGTTGGTATTTGCTGTGTTTATTTGCTGTGGCTGCTTTATCTGGATCATCAGAGACTTACGTGTATAGTAAAAGCCTCACAGTGATTCAGTGGAAATATGTTGACTTTATAGTTGTATTTGTATATTTGAAGGGTATTTAGGTCAATAGGTATAAGACCAGATGTGGCATTTACCTCCATAAGTGAATTCAGTAGTTGAAACACATATTCCTGAAAAACATCTTGCTTGATTTGAAGGTGTTATTCCTGTCTGTTGTATATTTATGGCCTTTTTTGTTGTTGTTGTTTTGAGGTGGAGTCTCAAACTAAGTGCTGTCTTGCACTTCAGTTTTCTTTTAATTATCTGAAATGTGTCAAGCCTCAGCCCTTTTACTAATTAAATAAATTTTATCTCATTAAAAAGTCTCTGGTATCTCCTAATCACCATTATGAACACCCTGGATATTCTCCTTATCATGCTACACTCCTGGATTCACTGCATTTGGATCCCTGTCCAGAGCTTAAGCAAAATAAGCTTGAAAGAGCAAGAGCATCTCTTAGGGAAGAATCTTCCTGGTTTTGACATAAGCCAGGAGTAACTCTGTTCAACATCTTTTTCAAAGACTTCTTGGTAAGAACATATAATCTAAAAGTCCCAGGAACTAAGACATATCAGGACAGATTTTAACTGAGATCTGGATAGAGTAGTTGTAAACTCTTCAGTAGGGTAGAGGTGGGGACTTAAGACCCCAGCTAGGCCACTTGATATGATCTGGAACATTAATGCCTGGGATCAAATACCTCCCAGATATTTTCACCTGTCTTTTCTAAGCATTTATACAATGTTCATTCCCACATAACCCAAGTGCTGACAATGTGGCCTCTGTGTGTTTTATTTCCTTCAAAAGCAAGTCTGTGATGTTTGCCTTTCTCTCAGAGACAGAGGTTGGAGGACAGAGAGGTTGGGGTTCATTATTTCATATTGCTACCCAGCTGCCAAATAACATGTTGTTGAAATAATACTTCTAAGAAAGTCCTTTTTTCATGTACACTCTAGTAGGTAATTTCTGAATGAACACTGATAGAAAGGCATTCCTCCAACAGTATGAGCAGTCATGCTCTTCCAAGCACTTTATCCTGATGCATGTCACCTAAGATATGGGTAGTGAGCTTTCATTATGCCTCAAAAAGAGAGCAAATTCTATGATGCTTTACAGGCACCGTCTACTTTGGTTTATCTCAGTATTTAAATCTTGGCCCGAACACATCCGAGTGACTTATTCAGCAGGTTTTTGACTCAAACTACTTGGCTGTATTGACAATTCCCTCTAGCTACGCCATTGAAAGAAAACCCTAATTTCCCCACCGCAAACCTCACTGTCATCATGTTATGTGTTGTTCTTCAAGGTGACAAAAAAAACCCAAAACAAGTTAGAGTCAAATCTGACTAATTTCCCCTGAATCTGTGAAATCAGTAAAAGAAAAAATAATACAAAACCCAAAAAAAACCAGTTTAGTTGGGTACTGTTTTAGCATTGTACCCATGAACCAATCACAGTTTTTCAGAGCTATCCAAAGATAGGTTGCAGTCATTAATGTCACTGGTATTGTTGCCTGAAATAGTTGCTTTATACTGTTGTGGACAATTAATTCCTTCTTATCCCATTTTTTAGAGCTACTGTGTTTGGGACATTCCAGAACTGCTGTAAATTGGTTCAATTCTTTTCTGACATGTCACTCATTAAATGTTCAGGGAGGGTTTCTCTAATCCTGTCCAGATGAGCTGAGGTTTCTATTTTTGGATGTAGGCTTCTGCCTATATGCTACTGTTGGGCTCAAGTTCCTTCATAGGAATCACATTAGCAAGTATGCAGATTTATTTCTTTGCTTCTGCTGAATGTGGGCTGAAATTGTTTGGATTTGCCAATTGCTTTCCTATACAGGGGGATCAGTGTCTTTTCCTTGCATTTTTCATAAATTGGAGTTCTGTTCTGATGAATCAGAGCTTGAGTTTTATTAGTTTTTCATAGGGGCTGCCTCTTCCTGCCACCACTTAATTCAGTGTGAATTTTTATGATTCCCACTTTTTTAACAGCAACATATTGGGACTTCGGGATTGAAAACTCTCTGTATTCACAAGTAAACACACTGAAAGAAGTAGTTTCTGCTTCAGAAATTAGAATTTCAAAAGAGAAGTCTTATAAGAAAAAATAGAGTGTTCCCCTTAATACAGGTGAACACAGACACCTGAATTGACTGATTTACCCAAAGTCATCCAGAAAGTCTGCTGCACAGGTTCCCACTGAATTTCTTCCAAGTCTCAGTGTGACACTTAATCTCAACTTTTCTTGTTGCTATGGATAAATTTCAGATTTAAAATTAAGAAACATGACTCATCAGGATGAAGTATGAACTGAAACAAACTCAAATTGTAATAGCAGCCAGTGAAGTATATTTCAACTGACATGCTTTAAAACAATACCCTGCCCTTAGTTGTATATGTAGTATCACTGGTTTATCTACATAAGCACAGGTGTTTTGTAAAATTATAGCTGAAATTATTCTTAATGTCAGAAGAAAAAGACATTCTTATGCTGTCTTAAAAAAAATAAAAATCTAAACGGCTATTATATAATAGCTCTAGTAGACTTGGTCTATGGAGCAAAGATTTGGAATGGGAAGCGTGGTAAGCCCTGAAGTCAGAGTTTGACTTTGGCAATTCTGGAAAGAATCCATCCAAGTTTGGCAAATGTCTGAAAATCTCATCCGGGGGCTGCTCACTAGAAGCTTATTAGGATTGAGCCACTTGTTTTTTCTAGAGTACTGTAATCATAATCCAACCCAGAGCTACAATGGAGGACCATGATTATCTCACCAGTTGCACCTCCAATTTGAAATACATTTCAGTTACATATAGAAGATCTGAGAAATTGTAATTGCTATGATTTAAATGCTCATCATCCTAGTATCATACAGAGCACAGGGGAAGGAAGAGGCCTCACAGTAATTCACCTTAATCTCATAGTGAGGATCCTGCCAACATAGTGAAGGAAGAGACTGGAAGGGGTGCTTTCAGAACTCATACAGAAGTTGTGTGGAGTACAGTGGGATGGAACTCCAGGCTTTGAAATACTAGTGGCAACCAGAAAAAGTGGGGAATGACTGGTGTGAAGAAGTCTGATGGGGTCAGTAGAAAACTCTATTCCTGGTGTTACAGAGGAAAACAAAGGTATGTAATGGATAAAATTGTCCCTGAATTATTCTGTGTTTTGGTGGCTGCAACAGATTCAGATTTTGTCTAATGTACAACATCAGGTTTTATTTATTTCAGGGTTGGAGAGTTAGACTTCACACTTGTGTAGTCCCTTGATAATATACATCACACTGTTATCCAAATATTTCATAATTTTGAGGTATTTACAATGTTCCTGAGAAGAGAGGGACATTGGGGCAAAAAAAAATTCCTGCCTCAAGGTAGACCATCATTTCAGATGTCCAGTTACTGATATCTGTGACCTGCTTTTTGCAGGCATTGCAAGAGGCAAATTTAAATTGTATTAGGAATTTTAAATTATTTCACCAGCTTCAGAAAATCTCTTAAAGTTTTGATAGTTTTATGTACTTCTGAAGTTACCCAAATCTTATTTTACATCCTGTTGGTGAATAAAAGAAATTAAAAAGTGTGCACGTGCAATAACAATCCAGATCAAGGCCTGGAATAAATTAGAGTACTACTCTTTGCTCATTAGTTTGGAAGCTGAGGAGCAAGGATGAGAATACCAACATATTCTTGTATATATTAAATGTTTCACCTAAATCATCAGGCCTCCAACTCATCAGCCAGAAAAGTAGAAGGGAAAATGAGGAAAGATGACCCAGCATTTACCTAATTTCCCTTATGAGTCTGATGTAATCTCAGATTCTTCCAGGCTAGGGAGGAAAATACATTTAATTACAGCAATTGTTATAAGAGCAAATGAATCATACATGTGCTGCTCTCTGTTCTGGCTAAGAAAGTCTTCTTAAGAGACAATTTCAAGAAACACAACTGTGACTTAAGTAGAAATGTCAGGAGAGTTAGAAGGCAGATGATGGTGTCAAAGAGGATGTGGCCCAAAAATGGGAATCTGGCACTCAAGATGTCAGCTCTCCCAGCCCTTTGCTATATATATATATATAAACTATATGTATATAAATTAATTGCACATGAGGTCATTCTAGTTTGGAGGGCAGGACTACATATTGGATGAATAGTAGTTCGGACCTATTTTTCCAATGAAGTCTTGAACCTCTGCCAGTTCATACCACTTGAGAGTCTGGCCTCTTGCTCCTTATTTTTTACATTAAATTTACTTAATTGGTAGATTTTCCACACTTAATACTTACATAAGCAGGAGTGTTTGTTTGTGCTTGTTTAAGCAGGGAAGGAACTGTTTCAAAGAAAGGACATTTTAAGAATGGCCTAACTGCAGTTGCATAGAAAATCAGAGGTATGTGTCTACCGTGGGACCTGGTGGAGCATGGAGGAGGGGGCTATTCAAGAGCAATTAGGTGGTACTTGCATCTTATACATTGTTGGGAGTTGAGATCAGGTCTCTACATATTGTACCTACCTTTTTCCTCATGACACATCTGTCTCTGAGTGACCAGAAATGAATGTAGGTAGTACTAAGTCATAAGGAAAACTTTGAGACCCAGAAATAAGTAAGTCCCCTCCCTGAGCCAGTGTCTTTGTGGGGGCTGAGTATTTCAGATGAACTTTCTGAGGCGGACTCAGATTCCTTTGAGCTTGGCACATTCTGGTTAAGATGAACTCAGCATCCAAATGTTGACACAAAAGCTGACTACACCATATACCATGGCCCCCTGCCACCTCCAGCTGGCCCGAGGCCATGCTGGCATTGGCTTTGGTTACTTGGTTTCAGACAGCTATAGAAGAGGGAAGGGCAAAGGGTGCCTGAGGTGGGTTTAACTGGCATCCCAGCTGGAGGAAATGGCCTGCGTTCTTCTGCAGAATAAAGAGAGAGGGATGAGTAGAGGGAAATAAAATAAATAGAGCAAGCCAATGATGTCGTTAAAAAGAGGATGTATCACGTTTGCCATGGAAGCATGTGACTCAGACATCCAGACATGAACATTCCTGCAAAGCCCCAAATGCACACATGGAATCAAATTTTTTTGGCTTCCCAGAATGGCTTAATTTTATGATTCTGTGACTCATTAGAAAAAGCAAAGTCCCTAGACATGCTGCATTCCAGTAAACACCAGTTACTGGTGGGGACACATGGGGACAAAGGATCAGGTGAGGGATGGAGGGCTGGAGGGGAGACAGAAAGAACAGAACTCTTGGCTTCTTGTCACCCTCTTTCTCCTAGTGGATTTGTAAACATGTTTCTCTCTCTTCCTTTCTTTCTTTTCTTGAGATTGGAGTGGAGGGGTTAACAGAGGTCATGTTAGTTTAAAAAATTATGGTTAACCTTACAAGCTGGGTTGCCTTAGGTCACAGTGATACAATTCCCCTCCCTTCTCCTGTGCAGCGGTGGTTCACAGAAATTCCTCTAATGCAGGGAAAGACAGGGCCTGCCAAGGCTATGAGCAATGCAGAACAGACTTACCTGTTTTTATGCACTGCTTAACTAATTATTTTAAAAAGAAACAGCCAAGTTGGAACAACTACCTTTTTCTTCGAGGAGGAACGTTTCCCCCTTTTCCTTTTTTCCCCACATCCCCCTTCTCCCCTCCTCCCTCCCCTCAGTATTTTTTTCCCCTCCATTGCTTGGCTTGGCGTTTGAAGCAGGTTCTCGATATCTGACACCTCTTGAAAGTGTAGTTTGGCAAACAGGAATCGAGTTCAGCTCCAAAAGGGCCCTGCACAGGGCTCACTGTGAAAACACCTGGGTGTCTCTTATGCCTCTAAGAACCAGTCCTGCTTCTGTAGAAATAACAGCCATCATCTCCCTTCCCCCAGCTCATGCTCTCCCTTCAATTTAAAAAATAATGTAAAAAATAAAATAAAAGAAAAAATGCTGGCACTGTTCTTGTAAAAAACAGGTGGTTCAAGGGCACTGAAGAAGGGGATGAAGGCCATCTCAGAGGTAGCTTGCAAAACTCCTGTGAAGAGAAGGCTTTAATTGCAGCACATACATCTGAAATTTGTTTTCTCAGGACAAATTAAGAATCTCCAAGAAATTAGGGGAGAAAGCTTCAAAGAGCAATCAGCAGTTCTGACAAGAATATGTGCTGGACTTTGAGGGAGACTAGTCCTGATGCCTGCACTGGGCTCCTCTCTGCAACGTGCATTTTCCAAGGCCAAAATTTTGGCCTGCTTTTCAGTCACACCATATAAAATAACAAACACACAGTCTAACGAAAACAATTTTTAAGACACAGTGGAACCCACTTTAATGAAGAAAACTGTTAAATGCATAAAACCCCCATGTGCCAATGGATAAATGTGCTGGAAGTGTGAACTGTTAAACCAACAAAATTGTTAACACATCATACTGCTGGGCAAAAAAATAAAATAAAAAAATATAGAAAGGGAGTGAAATGGTTTTCTAACATGCAACCCACTTTGCCTTTATTGTTCACATTCCTGCTGACATAAAGTTTCCTGATTTGTCCCCTGGGACCAGAAATATGGCAAAAGCGGGAACATTAATTGTATTTGCCCCCTTTAAACTGCCCTCCCTGCTTTTTAGCTCACAGTGGCCAAGAATAGCTTAATGGAATGGGGATAGTTTGCCCTTTTTTATTCACGGTGATGAGTGAACAAGTTCACATGGATTCTTTTTTATTATTTTTTTTAAGTGATATAAAACTTTAAACTATGCCTGAACATCTTTTTACTGATTCTGTGGGGAAAATTTGAACTAGTTTTCAGTTTACTGTTTCTTAAATTTCTTAAGTCCCTCCATATTCCTCATTTTCCTTGGGGTCGGTGCTGAAATGAGGCTGTTCCTGTGGCCTTGCTGCTCCCTCCGAAGATGCAGAGTTCTCACTGAGTAAAAGCCTGATCTCGTGAGAGCCCCGAAGGCAACTTCTTTGATAAGCTTCCAACCCTGCGGCCGTGCTGGCATGGTAGAACCTGGATCCCTGCCTCACTCCGAAACATGAGAAACTAAAAAATCAGTCCATTGAACTTATCTTCATCCGACTTCTAAATTGCATGCTGTTCACAGATTTCATCTCCACAGGTGGTCAAAATTTTCCACCAAAATGTGATTTCCACAAAATGTGCATTTTTGTTACAATTAAGATTTTATCCAGAAAAAAACCCCAACCCAACAAAAAACAAAACACCAAATTAAATATTCATGAATGAATGTTTTTGGAAAAATAAAATCTACACAACTAGAAGAAGCAACTGCAGAACAGGATAGATTGATGTTTCTTGATTTTATATTTTCTTTGGTTAGAAAACAAGGAAAAAAAAAGAAAATCACAAAAATTACCAGAGGGCTAGAACCTGTCTCCTGTGAAGAAAGGTTGAGAGAGTTGGGTGTGCTCAACCTGGAGAAGAAAAGGCTCCAGGGAGACCTTATTGCAACCTTTAAGTCCTTCAAGGGGGCCTATAAGAAAAACAGGGACAGTATTTTTAGCAGGAGCTGTTAAAACAGAGCAAGGGGTGATGGTTTTAAATTAAGAGAGCAGTTTTACACTAGAGACAAGGACAAAATATTTTAGCATGAGGGTGCTGAAACATTCCAGGTCAGGATGGATTGGGGGGTGCTCTGAGCAACCTGTTCTAGTTGCAGATGTCCCTGCTCAATGCAGGGGAGCTGGAATAGATTACGTTTAAAGGTCACTCCAACCCAAAAGAGTGTGTGATTCTATGATTCTATAAAATTCAGATGAATAGGTAAAAGTTATTAAAAAAATTCAGGAGAAAAAAAAAATTATTCATTTCTGTTCCATAAAATGATTAACATTGTAGCATCTGCATGGAGCAGCTGTTTGACTAAGGTCTGTGCTGTTGTTTACCTGCCTTGGGGTCCTTTTAGGTGCTGTTTTATGAATACAGGTATGAAAGTGCATTTATGATGACTAAACTCCAACTGTGAACTGTGACAATGAGGAGTTTATTCCTGTGGTTCAGAATGTCCTCATTTTTATTCACTTTTCTGTGTCCTTTGCAAAATAACATGAGGTCGTGCCTGGCTTGAGGATGGCTCCTCTTTTTCTTGGCACTTGCTGATTTTACTTTTTAGACTGATGTTTGCAAAGAAATTCCAGTCCCTCAGGGACACTAAATATGTAGTGAACTGTAGAGTCTCCACAGAGCATGTCTACACTTCTAACGTGCTTGGATCTCTTGCTCCTAAGGAGGCTCAGTGGCAGTGTTGTGTACTTGCAACCACTTTACACATCAGATAAACTTAAAACAGAAATGGTTTGAGCACTCTTTCTTCAAAGAAACTATGAGACTATTCTATTCCCTCTTTCCATGATGGCTGCAACGTCTCTAATTTACATCAGCAACCAAAAAGCTATGTGTCTAGTGTTGTTACTTTCTCCAGCTCCCTTTTATCAGTGGAGGGAAACGGAAGGCTACTCATTCCCTTCTTGAAGGACTAATCCTGATTTTGGCATTGACTTATGGCCTTCTTCAGGACTTCAACAGAACATATGGTTTCCTACCATTGGAAATGTTATCTGTGTAACACTTTCTATTATTACCCAATCTGAGGTATGCTGCTGCTCCATTTCCACAGAGACCACCCACAACTGCTGGTTACAGTGTTAGGATGGGGAGAGCTTAAATTCTTTTCTTTAACCATTTATAATGTCTTGGGCTGTCACAGGGGTTTCAAAGAATTACCTGTGTGATCCACTGAGGTAATCTTGATACTCCACGAGTCAAAATCATTTTTGTGCAAAATGGGGGTAATAACAGAAATTCTGGGCTAGAGAGAGCATCAAAATGTTCCCCTGCTTTGTGGCAGGGTTAGGAAATCTGGTTTATTCCTGACAGATGTCTGTATAATCAGTTCTTAAAGCCTTCCAAAGCCTTCCACAGTAATTCACTTCGAGATCTAAAGGTGAAAAATACTATGTAAGACCTGAATATTGTTATTATTATTAACAGTGGTGTTGTTCAGAGGACAGCTTAGCAGCACAGTCCCAGATGGCACTTTTTAAAAGAGCCCAGAAGGAATGAGTTATAGTGAGTTGTGCTAGTCCCGGTGGAAGTGCTGAGCCAGCACTGCTGGTGCTCCTGCCTGCTGCTGAATTAGTCTGAAATTAAAGTCCACAGCATTTGCCTGTGTTCACACAGAGTCCAAGTACTGCCAATGGTTACCATAGTAACAGGGCTGGATTGCTTTATAAAAGCCACTAGTGTCATTCCTGAATGATGTCCCTTGTGATATTGCTCAGTCGGTTCCTTTTGCAGGTACCACGTGCAGCATAAATAGAAGAGCATGTGCCTCTCCTTTCAGAGAAGCATGGTTCATGATGCTCAGTTGAACTGGATATGTAAATGGGAAAGCTGGTAACTTTCTATCAACTCCATAATGTGTGTGGGTGATAATTCCAAACTCCCACCAGTGTTGGCCCCAACAAGTGCTCCAGAAAGAAAATTACCCACCAGCTCCCAACCAAACTGACCCTCTGTTCATTTACTTTCCAATATACTCCAGAAAATCATGTATGTATGTACATATATGTATTCTATGAACTATTGGCCTTTCCATTTTTGTCTTCTACATAGTAGATACCACTTTTAACTTCATGGTTTCCCTCGATTTCCTCTTCCTTCATTGCCACTGGTGCCACCCCAACCATACACAGCTTTTTTTAGATGAATGAGTGAAACCATTCTTGGAGGATTCTTGGGTGGTCAGAATTTGGACTAAGGATCTCAGTCTTTGCAAAGTTTGAGGATTTTAAGTAGAAGACATTGAATTTAATTACAATACTGGATAAATTTCCTTTCTAGCTAGTAAATCTAACACTGCCAAAGCAGAGGTTCAGGCACAGACACTCAGGTGATGTCCCTGGCATCTGTAGGTGATACCCAACACCTCCTGAAGTTTGCTCAAGGCAGAGACTGTGCCTGACAGGTAGTTTAGATGTAGTTTTCCTCTTTGAGAAACTAAAAAAGCTGACTAGTATGGATGTGTCTAGGCAGTTAGTGCCCTTTAGACTCTGAACTAGTGTATACATCTCTATCTAGAATGGATCTTTAGCTATATAGTAAATGAAAGAATGTACATTTCAGAACACCTCTTTTATTCTTGTAGAAAAACTGTATGGATTCATACTCCTCTTACTACATTATATAGAATAGCAAAGTGCATCCATATAAAGTTAATTAGCTTTTGAATTCTGGAGCAGTGAAGGAGATCTTCCACCATTTCCAACAAATCTATTTGGTCAAGTTCATGAAAAAATCTGTTAGACTTTCCTTGAGAAAAACGAGGGTGCTGTGCCTGGGTTTAACTTTGCAAATGACTGCCTACACAACACTGGTGTGGTTTCCCAGAGCTGCAGATCCAAGGTAGGACTGCATCCAAGGCACATCTGTGCATGGAGTGTGTTACTCTAGTGTGAGCGCTATCCCCTTGGCAGCAGAAGCACAAAAACCAGCTCTCTTTTCTTTCGCATGAGGTATCATGTACTTGTCATGGGAATCAGAGATCATGTTTACGTATCTTGGTGAATATGCTTAATCTGGTTTTGCTTCTTGCATTTGTGCCAAGCAACATGGTATCTTGCCCATTCTGTGCCTGGCATTACAGCAGCAAAGCTTCCATGTTTTGTTTTGAGAATGTCCAGGCATTTGACACATCAGGGAGAGAGGATCCTTGCTCTACCTGAACATTTATTTCAGTAGATGGACAATCTCTCCAGATGGATAATCCCTAGCCAAACACCTAATTACCTTCCTGTCCTCAGGCTCCCATATCTGATGTGTGGTTCTGCAATATCAGAAAATTGTATGGCTTTTGGTTCTTGCTCTTATGTACAGCAACTGGTTTAGAAAATACACATGTATATAAAACCAGTCATATATGTGACAGAAACCTCTAAAACAATGATCAATGTCTCTTGCCTTCACATTTCTATAGGTGAAATCAAAGGCTCATTAGAGCTGTCATAAGTACTCCCCAGGCATCTTGTCTGTGTTCTCCTTTCTGTAGCTCAGGAGTGTTGCCCCTCAGTTACCAGCCTTCAAGGAGGAAAAAAATTGGAGCTTAATTCCTCCCTGGCTTAAATCTTTGTATTTTTTTGGCTGTAGATTTATGTTCCAAGAACTTGGATTTACATAAAGACATATCTATTTGCACATAATTTGCAGAGTTCCTTTTAGCCTATAATTGTGCTAAATACGGTTGTGGAAGCCACAGCATACCTAAAGTATTGCCGAATGGATTTTTAAGAGTAATTTTTTTTTTTTCAAAAGTGTGCTAAAATAGAAAGATCGGAGGGGAAAAAAAATAAAGAGAGACGAAAGATGGCCTTGTGGTTAAAATCCTGGCCTGCAATTCAAGAAATCTGGGTTCAATTTCCAGCTCTGCCACTTACTTCCTGCGTGACCTTGGGCAAGTTGGATAATCTCAGTGTGCCTCAGTTCATGGACACACTAATAATATTGCCTTTGTCTCTCGTGCTTCTTAGAGCATGAACACACCACGTGTTTGTTTGCACAGCACTTAGCACAACTGGGACTTGGTCTCAGCACAGCCTTCTTGTTCTACTGTAATGGTAACAATAATAGTAATAATCTTTTCCCTCAAGTTTATGTGTTGAAAGAACAGAGGAGTGGTATGAAGGAGGTTTTGGGGGGGGGTCTTTGGTGGGCACAATCAAAAGTAAGGATCGTCCTTTCTTCTGCTGTGGGACCTCACTGATGACTCCCTCACACACAGCTCTACTACACCTGAGAACCCAACAAAGGTTGTTGTATACTAGTGGTGCCTTTCAACACCTCATTGAAGGGCTAAGGAGGTTGTAAAAGACAAATGAAGTCTACAAAATCCTACAAAATAACATGAATATAGAAAATAGTATGGAGTTGCATGTTCTTAGGGCTGCTATGACTTCAGCCCTATCTCATTGAGTGTCATTATTCTCCTTCTTTCCACCCAAGCAGGTTTCACTAATGTGAGCTCAAAATAAAACAGCCTCAGTGTTTTACTTCCCAGTGTAAACAAGTTGAAAACAGTGGTGCTAAATATGGCTGTTAGTGTGGAATACCTTATCCAGATGTGACTGGTTAAACTTTGTGATGCCAAATTATGAGATTAGTGTTGTGGATTTAGATCATTGGCTGATTAGTCTAAGAATAACTTCAGTTTCTGAGCTCTGTCTTAGTTACCTGAGTTTTTGGAATAAGTGTCAGAGATCTGGAAATAACCTTAAAATAACAAATAAAAATCTCACTTAAAGAAAACATGTGCTGTGCGTCCTGACAATCTGTCATCTGTCTAGCCTCTGTCGTTAGGAAAATCACTTTTCTTGTGAAAGAGAGGAAGGAGACTAGTCAAAGTTCCTATGTAAAGAAAAGGACCTGAATAAAATTTAGTAGCTCCTGTGGGCTACTGTGGACATGTACTGCTACAAAATAAGACCAAGGCTGTGAAAAAAATCAGTGCCTTTGGGTGCTTAGCTTGTGGCAGCTTGGAGAAGACCTGATTTTTAGGGATTGGATGTTCAGCACCATGTGGAAAGCAAGGCAAAGTGGACAACCAAAATGACAGTGTTTCTGGCATGAGGGCTTGATGAAGAACTTTTAGCAAAATGACTTTTCATAGTTGACACAGTTATGTATATTTAACCTCCTTCTTCCATCCTAATGCTATGGATGAATGAAAGCTGACTTGGATCTGCTAGCTGGCTTTCTGGAATCTGGTTGTTGGGTACTTGTCACTCAGGGAGGTCTGGGGAAGATTGTTTGATCTGGCCACCAGTTTGAAGAAATTATTGCAGCAGGGACCTATTAGACTGCAATACAAAGTAATATAGAGAAAGCAGTGAGAGGTTCTAGGCAGGTCTTGCATGGTGGACATGGAGCCTCCTTGCAGACCAGATAACCCTGCAGCTGGCAGAGGGTTCCTTTTGAGCTTCCACAAAGACTTTTGACTTTACATGGGCAGGGTACTGTTCACGACATCTTTCTAAGCATTTTTAAGGTTTTCATTCACAGTGTTTCCTTCACCACCAAGATATATTTCTAAGATTTTCAAGACATTCAGGCAAAATATTTTGGCCACAGTGAAAAGCTTTAAAAATATTTTTGTTTCATATGTAGCCTGGAACATCTTGTCAAACATGCCTCCTCCATTTCATTTAGAAGTGAAATCCTCATATTTTTATTAAAAATATAAATTTCAACCCAACATTTCTACCATTCAATATTCCCAGTGTTTTGAAGATTAGTGATCCAGCATAATTTTAGATCAGACTTTTCAGTATTATAACATAATTTCATAGCCACATATCTTCTCATTACTGCACAGATATAAACACAAAATAATTTATACTAAAATAACTTTACAGTTAACTATACCTCTCCATGTTGCTGTATTAAAAAACAACAAAACCAAAACCAAACCAAACCAAAAAACCAAACAAAAAAAAAGGTACTTGCTTATATGAAATAGAAAGTAAAATTCTTTGCTTGTGCATAAAAAAGTCCTTTTTCCCTCTCAGTCTTGCTTTCTCTTAACAGTCTTCTGGAGAGATACAGGACACAAAGTAAAGCCTAAAATTTGCAAGAGAGGTGTGTTGGTTTTTAGGTTTCCAGTGTCTTGTTAAATGTCAAAATTAAGAACTAAATACTTGGCTACTCTTTCACTGCTCTTTCAAGGAAATTACTTTTAGAATTATTCACATATGTCATTTTTACTAATTTCCATGTCCAAACATCTAGGATTATACACGTGTAATTTTTACTAATTTCCATGTCCAAATTTTTTGCAAACTCATTAGACTTTAGTCCTTTCACAGGTATGGAAAAAATATCATGCTGAGGAATTCTTCTTAATAACATTAACTTTGTAGCTCACGCAGTTTTGGGACTTAGAAAGTTTCTTCACCTGAGGTTTTTGTTTGTTATTCCAAATTTACTGCCAGAAACTTGACACTTACTCTAGAAACGTTTGTCCAAGATGGGTTCCAGAGATTAAAGACTGGGTTTACTTGAGCAGTGTGAATTTAAGGCTATGAACTACTTTCTCTGTTAGAATTCTTATTTGCAAGTTCAATTTATGCTCATGGGCTTGATTTACAGCAGAAGTAATTAGAAAAAGAAATGGTTCATTAACTAATACAGAAAGACGTATGGTCCAGAGCTTGAAAATGTATAAAATCTTAATTTCTGTGCTAACAGTTGCAAATTTCATCTGCATTATAGTCTTGACAACTCTGAAATGGTATCATACTGGTATAAAAATGAAATCCATATCAGTCCTTTTATCCAGCAATTACTAATGATTGCAGCTTTTAATCAGGGAGAGGGGTAGCAGCAGTATTGGGGTACAGGCACCATAGCAAGACATTTTGGAGTGGTAACTGTCATATTTAATGTTAGGTGACTACAAAGCAAAGATGTAAAGCTGAGACAGGACTACATAGGCTCCTGGGAAATCAGCAGCAATAGAAGTAGATTTGTAAGACACGTTTGCTCCCACTTTCAGATGAGAATCATGGGCTAAAGTCATATTCTTTGGTCAATTGGGACCAGAATCACTGGTCCTGGTTGAAAGTTTTTCAATGAATTTTCTGTTCAGGAAATTGACAATTTCAGTTATGAATGTTGACGCAGTTCTTCACATAAGTAATGTGAAGTAAGTAATAGAAAATAACAATACAATGAAGAGATGTTGTGAAGTATGATTATGCATGCCTGTTCATTCATAGATGTGCTGAAATTAAAATGAAATATTTATGGAATGACAGAAGCCCAGTGCTTTACTTGAGCTGATGTATTTAGATGGAGAAGGGAAAATGGCAGTGCAGAGAAGGTATTTGCTCTCTGTGGAAATTTTAACATTTGATCTAATTTTCTAAAGAGATATTCAGGCTCTGATAGCTTAGGCACCCTGGTTTCCACATCTGACTCAGTTCCATTTCTGCCATCCTTCTGACTGGATGATCTGATTTTAGAAGTAGCTGTTTTAAAAATGGCACTGCTCTTTTCTGGGCTCTCAGGTCTGGTCCACCTTCAAGACTGAATCACCCTGAGCAAACAGTCATTTTGACAATATCCTCCTTTTGATTTCACTTCATCTGCAGATACCACCTCCAGCCAATAATGATCCTTTGTGTCCTCAGTCAATGCTGCTCACGTCAGGGAGCGCAAGCTCAGATCCAAGAGTCAATTGGCAATAGGCAAGCAGTCAATTATCATCATTGCTATTAAAGAAAAAAAAAAATCCCAGAGCAAGAGTGTTTCTCCAGCTTGCCTTCAAACAGCAGCTCAAAATCCTCTCCAGCCCTGAAGTAAGAAAGAGTTATGTCTGGAATATTTCACTCCGGCTTTGAGAGAACAACTCTGTGTATTCCTCAGTGTGTGAGCACTGGATGAATGGCAACAGCAGTTCAAACTGTTTATTCCTTTCTTAGCAATAATGTTTAGGTTCATGAAAGCCTTCCAAGATATATAGAATTCCTCATGCTGAGTAAGGGCTCCTTCACTTATTGCTGCTGCTACACACTATGGACCATTCTTATTATAACTCCCTCCCCATTCATACCACTATAGTTAGGGGACTCTCAATGTTGTCATTATAAGCCCCTTATTTTTCCGGGTGTATAATTCAGCAGTAAAAAAATTGCCCTGGGCTGAAACTTGGCACATGAAGGCCAGAGAGAGGATTTTTGTGTTGATTATTTTTTTTAAAGCAAGTTTTTAAAATAAAATAAAATAAAATAAAATCTGTTCAGCCATATTATGTTGTAAAAAGTGCAGGAAAAAATAGAAGTTAGTGGTTTCAGATGCTTTTTTCAGGTCTCTCCTGTGTAACTCAAAGCCAGCTTTGTTTTTTAAACTGAAATTTTCCAGGCTATTAGTCCATAATGTGAACTTGTGCCTTTCAGGTTTCTCTTTAAACACAGGCACACATGAAGAGAAGAGCTGAGCTATTTCAATTAGGAATGGAGGCTGCTGTAATTTATTTTATGTGCACTTTTTCACAAGGATTTTATTTTTGTTTGTTCGGCCTTCTGGAAGGCACATGGGTGCACACCACCTGAATAAGCGTTGGGGTGAACCATTCTGCCCTTGCCTGCTGATGTCTTAATCTCTTTGCTGTGGGTCTGCTGGATCTCCAGAGAGTGCTGAGCCGGATACTTGCTCCATTAGTGAATCCACCATCTTCCCCACACAAAATAGATGTTAAGGTGGGACTGGGCTTCCCAATGGGTGGTTTGCTTAGGGTTCAATCAGGTCTGAAATTTAGTCTGAAGGAGCTGGTGTGCTTGGATTTTACCTTCAAGTCTCTTGGATCCCAGTCCGTTGTCTTGGCCACAGATCCGTCATCCTGTTTCTGAGGTGGGCTGGATTATATTTGGTTTAAATTCTGGTTGGCAAAGCCCATGAACACGAAGGTTTTAAGCCTGTTGACTCTTGAGGAAACTGTGGCCTGGAGTTCAGATCCTTTATTGAATTACAAGTCAGAATGCATCTGATGGCCAGTGCCTACTCTTTAGTTTGTTAATGGTTGCAAAAACACAGCATGAATGCAGACCATCTTTGCAACACAGCTAGAGCTGGATTAACAGTGGAGAAGATGGAGAAGGGCTATGCAAAATTACCTGCAAACAACTCATGGCTGTACAGGACTAACTTATCTTGTGTTCATAAATGTTGTTTCCCCTGTAGTTTTTTTCTCAAGGAAAAAAGAATATGTAAGATAGAAAGACCTGATGAGAAAAAGAGTTCTCTCTTTCAATTTCTGAAAAAATATGTGAATTTCTCAAAGAACTTAGACTGGTCTCTTACTTTGATAGTTAATTTTATTTTTATGACAAACTCCAGGCTTTTATACACATAGAATAATTACTATTAGTTAAAGTCTTTTGTAGAAGGCGTGTATAAGAAAAAAAAATTAAGTAATATGGACCCCATAATGAAAGATTATGGTACAGCTCTACCTCTCCAAGTGACTCTATTTTCCTCTTGGTGGCAAAGTGTCTGTTGGTGGTTGAAGGAGGGCATGTTTATTAAGGCAAGCAGCTTGAGGTACTGTAAGAAGAGGAGTAAAATGGCAGACCCCAAGAAAGAGCCTACAAAGTTTGGTCACAAAGTTATTAGTGCCTCTGTGCGTCTTCTGCTGGCTACTGCTTCAGCCTTAGAAAAACATGAAGGCATGATGGACTGATGTCATCTCTGGGACAATGTTTTAGCAAATATTTGGTTATATGAGCATTATTACTTTGTCTGAATCTAGGAGACAGTTTATCCAACATTAGGATTTCCTGCAAGCCCAGTGCCTTCTCTCCAAAGCAGACAATTGTCTTTACTAGTTCAGATCAGGATACAAGCTGAACCATCACCTCTTTTTCTTCACAGATGGAGAAACTTGGGTGACGTGCCCAGAGGCAGAAAAAGGTCATATGGAAGTGATTGGTAGTTAACATATCTTTTTTTGCATGTAGGTGTGTATGTAGAGTGGGTGGGGAGGAAATGGTCACAGCTGCCTTTCAACATGTTGTGGTCCCCCAACCCAGCTCTCACGGCTCCCATCAAAGCCCACAGTTCTATATGTTACCACAAATTTTGGGTTTCCAACCTGGACATGACCATAAAGTTCCATGGGATGAAAAGTGGTTATCCATAACCCTCATCTCACCTGCTTGCATGATCTGCATGAGGGGTTTTCTATTCACGCTGGGTGGCCATGGGATAAGAATCCTGGACACATCAGTTCTGCCTTTTTTCAGGGTGGAATTCTGACATTCCTGGAATGCAAATTTGCTCATTTGAATTTCTTTTAGCCAATTAATGCTAGCTCCAGGCGGGATTTGTTATTTTTCTTTTTCTCTTTTTTTTTTTTTTTTTTTTTCATTGTTTTTGCTTTGTTTTTTTTTTGGGTTTTGTTGGATTTTTTATGGGGGGGG
>JANHGL010012365.1:92612-124018 GCA_024611195.1 Ceyx melanurus | reverse complement strand
TTTTGTTGTTTTGTTTGTGTTTGTGTGTTGTGTGTGTGTGTTGGGGGGAGGGGGGAGTGTTGGTGTGTTGGTTTTTTTCTGGTTAATTCAGCTCTTTCACTGAGGGCTTGTAAGCAGGGAATACCACACACACAGGCACGGGCTCCTCCTCATGCCCCATGTTGCAGCCACTGTTCTTGCAGACATGGAAGCCGAAATGAAGCTGCCTAGAAAGCCTGTCATCACGGCTTGCTAAACAGCTGGAAGCTGTCCTGCTGAGCAAGGGGAAGAGCCACCCCTCAAAGAGTGAGAGCCCAGCCCCAGCTCCAGCCCATCCTTGCGGGTGAAGCAAAGCCCATGGGGAGGACCTGGAGGCTGTTTTTGGTGTGTGACGGCACTCAAAACCCAAGCCATAACAGCAGCACTTTGAAAACAGAAAAGAAACCAAAGTGTCTAATATTGGGTCAAGCCAACATCTATAAATCAACGTCTGTGAATTTATAAACTGTTCGTAAATTTAAGTGCTTTTTGGAGAGCTGTTTGTTATTATGTCAGGGCTGGGAAGGGGGGTGATGGAAAGTACTTATATTCACTCACTGTCTCCTGCTTCGGACTTGCTTGTGCATTGTTCAAGTGGGGAGAAGGAGCAGAAGTTTGGACAAGGGGAGGTATTAGGGGGATGCTGCTGTTGTGCCCCAGAAATGATCAGTGCAAGACAAGCAGAAAGGATGAACCAGATTGAAACCACATTTGTGCTTTTCAAACTCCCTTTGGCTGTTTTGAGCCCTCCACCAGCTAACACAGCTTTAAAACAGACAGTGGGACTTGCAGCAGGAGGGCCTTAGCTGCTATCACCCTCATCCCCCCATTCCTTTGGGAGGGAGTAGAGGCAGAAAATCATCTCAGCAGCTCTGCAGCCCCTCTATACTCAGAGATGTGGTGACAGTCCCTGATGATGCCTGGCTCCAAAGCAGGCTGTAAAATGGCACGGTCAGTGAGGAGCTGCTGTTGATGGGAACTGGTAAACAGCTGGAGTGGGGGTGCAGAGAGAAGAAAAATCCTCTGCAATCTTGCTCCATGTCTGGCTGAAACTTTTTCCAAGGTTCCACTATATTTGGATAACTTTTCCTTTCACCTCTATTCATTTTTGTTCCTTTCACCACCTGCTGTTTCCATAGCCAGGATAAGGCACAAAAGTGTCCTGAAAGGAGTTGTCCCAGCCTATCAGGAAGCAGGAAGTATAGGAAGGCCTAAGAGGGTGTAAAAAGTTTTGGAGGTTACATTCACAAAATAAGACATTGTTCTGGTACGGTGCTGCTCATTCTAGTATCTCAACACTTTGCACGCATGAATGAGTTAAGCCTTATAAAACACCTGTAGGGAAATGGTATCCTCCATTTTTTAGGTGATGAAATAGAAGTAACTGAGAGAGCTGAGGCCAGATTTCAAACCTGAATGCCTCCAGTTAAGCTTTTAAATCCAAAACAAGGCATTGAAATAAGCGTTCACAATCTATCAAGTCATGTTGATATGAGGGGAATGGCTATGTGCTTAGCCAAACCCAGGCTCCCTGTTGAGAAACCTAGTCCTGAAAAATTTGGCCTGGACTTTTATACCAAAGTCATGCAATCAGTGGAAACAAGCATCGGACACCAAGCAGTTGAATCTTAATATACAGATGTGTTTGAATGTTCTCCAAACCATGAGATCCTCTTTAGAGAAATAAAAATCCCCTTGGAAACCCACCGTGCTTCTGAACTGCATAAAAATACCTGGGGAAGAACCATCCTCCTGGAAGCCCAAAGCTCAAGAACAGTCACAATAGATATCTGTGTATTTTCTGAAGATCAGAGGAAGTTAATCAAAACATTTTCAGAGCTCCAAAAAATGGTTTTGGCACCAGTTTAGTAGCCCTGGGCAAAGATTTGAGGTTAGTTATCTGCTTCACTTGAACATGACTTGAGTCAAAGCTTCTAATTTTTGTATTTCATGTCCTGAGTTGACCTCCATGATTTCTGAGATACTCCAAAGCATAACAACTTTTCCTGTGCTTGCATGTTGCTGGAATAACTTGTCATGGCCTGTTTGCCAGTATTTACAATGTTTCTTTATGCTATAATGATTGTGTGATAGAGTAAATTTTATTCTTTCATTTCTGTAGAGCATGTTGTCAGCATCCTCAGAAAATTAGCTGTCTCCATATGAAGGGACTAATGTATTTCAAGGAATTAAACATTTTACTATTGTCATATTTATGGTGACTCTCAGCTCTTTTGTGAGGCTGCCAGGCAAGATTATACTTAATGAATTTCAAATGTGTGGATTGGACACCTTATTCAAACATGCTGTTTGTAGGCTCAGGTAGATGTTGCTCCCTCGGTGGTATTAACCACTTGTGGTTCTAGTTTCAAGGTTCTAAACCAAGTCTTTTCCCATAGGAAGCACCACAAGAACTAGCTCTGATCATGTAGGACCAAAATGAATAGAGGGCTTGAAGTGCACTCCAAAGAGCCTATACTTAGTTCTAAAGAGGTTTGTGAGGGTCTAGAGGCAGGACATTGTAGGGAGGAGGAGTTTAATGAAATAGAGTCTGTTCCTTCATCTCTCCATAGTGCTGTCACTGCTGAGTCAGTGTTCCATTATATATAGCAAACCTATCAAGACTTTTAACCCTACACTGGATCACAATTTCCATCTCTGTCATGAGGTGCAAGGCATCTTCCCTGGACAGAGATATTTGTCCTGTCATTGCAGTTCTAGGTTTACCAGTGGCTTTTTCTTTGGGAAATCGTACAGGTTACTTGCACAGAAATCTCTTCCCCTTTTAGAATTAGCTAGACTTATAAAGGAGATGACCCTGAATGTAGAGAGATTGTTCTGCAGAGCCTTGTTTTTGTAAAGGCATGATAGGGAAAATAGCAGCTAAGGAATCCATACACACAATATGCACTCAGGGGTCTTTGATTAAATTATATTGATGAGGACCTACCCAATGTTCTGGCTTGCCAACATTAGATGGAGTCCAGATGAGATGAATGGGGTGGTTTGCTCAACATGGAGCACATTGTTTGCAGACTCTGGCAGATGTGGTTGTTTTACCAGAGCTGCATCTTCTCTTAAACAGAAGGATGCAAAAAACTATTCTCATTTAAATAGAAAAAATATATAAAATCTAGCATAGTTATCTGACTCATGGTGCCCTGGAGACTCTGGGGCCATATCTCCATATGTTTCAAGATGCAGAAGCAAAACACTTCTTGCACATCATCTAAAGAAAGGCAGCCTGGCAGCAGAGGAAAGGCAGTGCTGTAACCCTGACGGCTGGGATTAGACCTTCCTGATAGACTCAGAATAGACTTTGCTGCTGACTTAACCAGTAACACATGACAGAGCGTGAATTTTCATGGAATAGCTGCTCAGAAAATGAGTAGGAAGTGGCTCAAAGCAAAGCCAGGGAGACAGCTATTTGCAGGGATTGCCTTCTGACAGCATTGTCTAGTGAACCCAGCCAGAGGACTTAACATAAGTTAAAAAAAGTCAAAGTCCTGGCTCCAAAGTGCAATTCTGTGTAGTACCGTTTGCTAGGCACACTTGGTCCCAGCTTCTGCTGGAATAAAAGGTGAGTCAAAGGAAAATGGTGTCCAGAAGTACAGAGCAACCCAGACAGCCCTAACCACATGACAGGCCCAGAGGGAAGTTTTAAACCACCCACACAACAGCTTGCACAGCTTGCCAAAAAGTCAGAACCTTCGGCTGGAGGAAAAATAGCTTGCATCTGGATTCTGTGTTTGAAGCCCATGGAAGAGGAAGAAGAGAATGAGGAGGAGGAGTGGGAAATGTGTTTTGCACAGACCAGATTGCAGTTTGAGTTGAAGTATAAAAGGAAGGAGTTTATTATTCTGATTGTAATAAGTCATTTCTCCCTATAAGCGTAGTACAACCTTCTATGTGTGGTAGATCAGCCAAGAACAGAATTAGGGCCATTCCTATCATGGTTTCAATCCAGCCTGCCTTTGTTTATTTTAAAAATAAAACACAGCTCAGTGTTTATTTGAATGGGTAGAAAATAGAAGAAGAAGTTCATCAGCTCCTAATCATGTGGGCTAAAAGTGAATCCTTGGTAGCTGAAGCCAGTGTAAAGGGGCTGGCTGTGAAACAAGCTGGTGTGCTTAAGTTAATGTTCAGGTATCTATGTTTTGGAAAGGCAAAGCTGACCAAATAATAAAGTATTCACTTTTTAGCCAAAGAGAACGGAATTGATGCTTGCGTTTGTGGCACTAACAGAATATCTGATCTTCAGTAAATCATGATTCTTAGTCTTGGGGTTTTTTTCTATATGATGGAAGTTGAGAGACAATGTTGCCTGTCTTTGATAATCCTTGAAGATAAGATATCTGCATTGCTGACTCTAGCCATAGTTTGGCAACACGGGCTATCTGGACTAGAAAATCAAATGGCATCAAGGCCTTGGTCTTAGTACTACAGCCTGGTTATTTGTGCCTTTGTGCCATTGTGAAGGAATTGTCTTTGGCAAACTTTTGGCCTTGCTCAGAAGTGCTGTCAGCAATTTCCAGTCATAGTCAGGGATAGCCCAGGACAAGGTCTGCTCCCCCTAGGCATTGTGGATATGGTCACCATTTTTGGCAGGCTTAGGGAGCTGAGACTTGGAACAAAGGTTCTGCCACACTGTCCCAGTTGGTCTCAGTGGTGATGAATGGACCCTGGCACTGATTAGTTATTAGAACTGATGTAGCCCAAATGTCCATAGAGTGGTTAGAAAGAGACTGCCTTTGGTTATTTACTGGTGGGTTGAGCTGTGAGATGCTTGAGGTTGTGGCTGCCAAGTCTGGAGGACATGAAGGGAGGACTTGATCTTGTGCTGGCATGGATAGGTGCAGCAGGACCTTTATCCTGAAAATTGGCCTATGCAACTTTTTGTGCATCGTCAATGTAGCATGTAGAGTGGCACACGTGTAGGACTGGTGGCATAGCCAGAGCCTGGGGGATGCAAGGCAAAATGTCATTAATCACCCCTTCCTTGGTACCTGCCTCATGTTTATATAAGTCAAAACAAAGCAAAGGCTTTGGTCACCAGATGACAGTGATGCAGGAGGAAGATACGTGGTGGAGCAGAGGATGAGGCATTCTGCTTGTGGCTTCGTCATCAGCTCCCTCTGACCTCAGGCAAATTACTTAACCTCATTGCTTCCATTTCCCTTACTGCCACATGGGGATAATAATACCATCACAGGATGGTTGTGTGCATTAATTAGCATATGTAGAGCACTTTGAAGATGAAAAGCTTTTAATGACTGCTGAGGATTATTAAAGCTGTTCACGTTCAGTAAGTGTTATTAAAAAGAAACCAAATCTGAAAGCTCTGCACTGAACCTCATCAGATCCTGGGGCTTGAATACTGGTGGAAGGACGCCTATACCACACTATGTAATTCCTCAGTAAATTGCCCAGGGGCTGAATTTATCACTGGAAACCGCAATCCTGAGAGCTAGCCAGAAGAACCAAGCATCATCTGCTGTGACTCACTCCACCTTCCTGAAGGGAAAAAAGGCAGTGACATGGTTGTAATTGGGTTCACTTTTGATCTGAGTGGTACATGATTTCTAACACTCCTGAACTCATTGAGTGGATTGGGGATTATTTGGAGGTCTTTTGAATGTAGGAGCATCTGCTCCTCTTGGAGACAGCAGAGATGAACTCATATGCTACCCAACTGAGGTGTAGAATTTGGTTCAGGGTTTTGTGGAAAAGGATGATGTACTGTGGGTAAGTTGCTTGGAGTTGTCTAGCATGGGTGAAAGCCAATGAGAGGCCAAGAAAAAAACAGGCATAGGGATTTCATAAAAATATGTGGTAAAATACTGAAACACAGACAAACATATGTTAATCGAATGGGCAAGAAGAAAAAAAAATAATCATTTCAATCTTCCTATGCCTGCCTTTACAGATGAAATGGAATATCTGAAAGGCTGCCTTTTGCTTTTGATCTCTTGTTTTTACTTGGAAATACTTCTGTGCATGAGGAGTGATGCTTGTGTTGTGAGGGCTGCTCTTGGAGAATGTGCAGGTCTGGGCGTTGTGGATTTTTGGTGTGGTTACAACGCATAACTCACCTCTGCCTCAGTTTCCTTTTCTGCTTAATGAATTTACAACATGGTAGATTTGCACTGCTCTTGACTTTCTGGTGTGTCCAAGTGCTTCCATGCAGCTGGTGGGTAATACCAAGAATAGCTTCTGTCTTCTACATGCTTAATTACTAAGGACAAGATGTTTATATCCCACAGTGACTCAAGGTAGCACCAGGATTTAATACCACTAAGACAGGGAAGCCAACAGCTTTCCTTGCAAGTTATCAGTGAGAAGAATTTTATGAAAATTTGACTGCTTGTAACTGGTTTTCTTAATTTCAGGTTCAATTGAAATATTACTATTGTTATTATTATAATAATAACTGATATTATTATTTCTAACATGGATATTATTATTTCTGTGGTTATGACAGCATTTTGTTAAGTCTCCTAACTAACAAAACAACTTTGTTTATCACGAAAGACACAGCAGTGCTTGCACATGGAATTCACAGACCTATTGCATGTAATTGGGTCATTTTCTTGAGTTGTAATTAATTTTCCTTTTTACCTAATAATAATAATAATATAACCATTGCAATGATTTTTTTCACATGCCCTGTTTTTCACAGTAGTTCTCATGGCTTTTCGTATGGCTTTGCAATGCAGATTGGTACTAACATCCCTATCACAGGGATGCTAATGCAGAAATCGCAGCTCATCACTAGTGCCCAGCCTGGGACTAACATCGACACACAAGTAAGCGTCAGGGATTCACCTTGCTATAGAACAAATTCAACATGTTCTGTGCTTCTCCAGGGTTCACAGACATATAAAGCAGGGGAGTGTCCTGCTCTCCATTTGTACACTTGGTACTCCATTTTAGTACACTTGGAGAATGCTACCAAATACCTCAGTACAAGCCACCACTTGGAAAATCACACTGCAGATTATTCAGCAATTAAGTTTTCATGAGCTGACACTGCTGCTGTAAGTACCAGATGTACAAACATCTCTCAAAACAAAAAATCTCATGGAAATTTGGCCTTAGTCAAGAAAAGATCTGGCCAGGTTTATTAATGTCAGAAGAATGTACAGGAGACATCCTAGAGGCAATTCTGAAAATCAGCTGGGTTTTTTCAGCTTTGAAGTGAAAATATCACAGGCACATGTTGTTCTGTTGCTTGGGATGATAGCATGATCCTTTGGAAGAGTTTTTTCTACACCTGAGGACAAACATAGATGTATTTTAATGAGCATCTCTTTTAAATTCATTTAGTTTTTTTTCCCCAAGTGGTTTGTTCTCTTTGTCCCAGATTCAACCCACACCTCTGGTACAGCCCATTTTCCCCACCTAGGACCCAAATTACTCCTTGAAAGTATTTGAGTATGTGAGTAGAGCCATTTGGAGAGGAGGTTTGGAAAATCTGGTGGTGTGGATGGTGCTTCTCACTATGCATCTGTTTTCTGAGTCCCCGGTGTGGTGTGAAGGAGAGCTGAACTCAGGCTGCAGCTCTCAACAAGAGATCTGGGCTGCTGCTTCTCCTTCTGCAGTTACCTTAAGGTCACACAGTATATCAAGCGTCACTCTTCTTTTTGGCAGCAGCCAAGGCACTTTCTGCCAATTTCAAAGGCTATGACACAGAATCTGTGGGAGATCTTCTTTTTTCATCCTTTTGGTATTTCTTTTTCACTCTCCCATCCCACCTGAAGGTGACTTTTGAAAGGTTCCTCCCTTTTAAGCTTAGTGCTTGCCCATGAGAAGGAGATAAATTACACTGTTATTTTCAGTGGTTGAGTTGCAGAGTCAGAAAAATCTGCCACAAAAAAAGGAGGTAGGTTGGTGTTTAAATGAAATAGTCTTGATTCTAAGCTCACGCTGGCTTTACACTGCTGTAACACATCTCACTTGAATGGAGTTTTTTTTTTTTCTAATTCATAATGATGTCAATGAGAAGAGAAAACTAACGGACTCTAATTTAATCCCAGGCTTTGGCAGGAATCTTCATCTCCCTTTAATGAGCAGAGGTCCTTTTCATTAGACTCTCAAATACCCCAGTGATGGGTGCCAGTATAAAACCCTAGATAGGCAGACGTTTATGTAATGGCAGCAGGCAGCATGCTTTAGAGAAATGGAAAAGGCATTTTAATCATGGTATTAGGTTAGATTCCACAAGACAGTATGGAAGGCATCAAGATGCGAATGCCATAACAATCTGGAGTTTGTTACCACTGCATTGATCTAATATTGCGATGTAGTAATAGTAATTTCAGGGATATCTTGCAAAAATGCACTCTGAGTTACAATGGAAAAAACAGGGGGGAGGAGAGGGGAAGAAAGGAAAAGTTAAAGCCTGCTCAGCTGCTAACATGGGAGCAGATTTGTATTCACCACTCCTAGCTCAAATTTCTACTGTTAACCAAGAGCAATACCCAAGTTTTCCTTGGATAAGTCAAGGCTGTGGAAAAGAAGAGCTGAGTCGCCCTCTCTAGTTAGTTGTTTATACACAAGTCAGTTGACTGTCCATTATCAAGGCATCTCTGGGCTCTGCAACCTATTTAAAACCAAACATGGATATTACCCACAAAGCAGTGGAGAAATTTGGCTTGGACCAAGGTGGACAAAGCCGGTGGAAAACCCCCATTCCAAAATAATTTCTGAGCAGCAGGAGATTTGGTGACTGTAGAGGGGTTAATTGAAAGACACTGTCTACACTCAGCTCTTATCCTGGGAGTGTATCAACAGTGAATCTGCTCCAGCCAGCATTGAAACATTTCACCAATACCAGGCTTGATGTTGCCAACAGGCCTTTGAAACAGGCGTAGCTGTGTACTTTGGAAGGGCTGTTCCCAGACACGATGCCTGTATCCATAATAAACTACATCTCTGAGTGCATTATGCATACGTTGGCCACATTGCTCTGGACAGCCAGTACCACGCAGCAGGTTGCCCTCGTGGGCAGCCTGAAGGCAATGTGGGTTTTGCTTGCACATTTATCCCATTTGCCTTTGTAGCAGAGGACTTTGTGTCATTTTGGGGAGGTCTTGTTTGTAAGTCTGCCTGATACCATCATGGCAAGTGCAGCTGGGACAAATGAATAAATATTGTGAAACACATTCACTTGGCTCTACTGCTATCCCAAAGCTGGCCCTGAAGATGCTTTGTAGGAATAGAGCATCCACATCAGGGCAACGTGGCCTTGGGACATACCTTGAGCGGCTCTAATACATATGTGCCTGATGAGACCCAATGAGACCAAAGAGAGGATGACGAGAAGACAAGGCTGCTGCTGAAGTTGCTGTGATGTTACAGGAATGTCTCAGATCCACAGCTTAAGTAGATACAACCTGGTGAATTCTGTCATGCTGGCAGGATTCTTGGACAGATTATTCTGCTCTTTGGCCACTGATGTTGCCAAGTATGTCCATGAAACATTTCAATTCTGTTCTAGGAGTCCTAATAGGATGTTAGGTACACACACCAAATTACTCACACCCTTTACAGTATGAGACCCTGCATCATCCAAAGTGGGAAATGAAGGACCTTGAACCTCGTATTAACTTCACTACACCTGTATTATTTTATGAAGTTGTTTATTTCATACTTTTTTGTCCTTTTTACCATGCAGGCCAAGTAGAGTTGCTTGGTTAAGGTTTTTGGGAAAGCAGGGTTCTTTTTTTTTTTTTTTTTTTTGACCTACATGGAAGAAATAAAAATGTAGCCAGTAGTGAAAAGCAGAGGTGTCATTTAAGAGAGCAGAACTACTGCATAATTATTTAGAGAAAGAAACAGGAGTTAGGAACATCAAGAAGAAAGGAATGAAAGGACAGTCTGTGAGGTAGAGAGTTTGGCTTCTACAAAATTAAAGGTAGGCTCTGGATAAAAATTGTAAATAAAAAATCAGTTTCTGCTCAACCATGAGGATCAAGGATCAGCTTTAGTTCTATCTCTTGTTTTGGCCACTCTGATTTTAGATATATCAGCTCAGGTAAAACCTGTTGGCTATTAAACCAACCTTCCCCAGTTCTGAGCTGTACAGAAAGAGCTGCATCAAACAGGATCATACAGGTAGTAGGTATAGTAAAATATACAAAAGGTGGTATATATAATATGAAATCACATGTTTAGAAAACTTAACAATAGTGAAAATAAGAACAACGGCTCTTTTTTTTTCTCCTTTCATTTTAAACCCTCCAATAGAGCGTGTTTCAAATAGCTTAATAGTTAGGAAGTTTCTTACTGTCTCAGCGCCTTGCAGGGTGCTGCGAGGTCTGAAGCGATAATGCCACCTTGTGGAGCAGGAATCAACTCTGTTCATTTCGCTGTAAATAAATAAATAAATATTACCTTTCACTCCTTGTACTTTATGCCAAACTAGAAAGAAAAATCCGGTGCGTTGGGAGGGAGGGGACCCTTTTACGGCACAAGATGATGGGCTGAGGATGTGCTGGGAAGTACCGTAATCAGAGTGTGCGTTTCTCCACTGCTCATCCTCTAAATTAAGCATATTGTCTTTAATTTCCTTAGGTTTATTTCCCATTCCCTTCACCCTTTGTACTTTTTTTGCCTTTTTTTTTTTTTTTTGTCCTTTCTTTCTCAGGGAGTGGTCATCTGCCCTCTATCTTGCAAGTAAAACTCATCATTTTCATAAAAGACTATGGACTGTCATCCTGTAAAATGGAAAAAATAAGATCATCTGGCTTTTTTTGTGCTGTAGTCCTGCAGTCCTCGCACCAGCAAAGCTCCCATTGACTTAGGGCAGACTTTTGTCTGCTTTCTGAAGCCACACTTCTGAGTGAGATTCATAAAGGAAACCTTCAAAACCTGTGGGTACGTGCCCAGCTTGTGTGGGCCAACGTTTGGAGAACACACATTACTTTTATGCTCAGGAAATCAAAACTGGGCACAGGGAAACGATCACTTTAGCTTTCAAAAAGAGTGAGTGCCTGACCTGGAATTCACAGTATTTAATTTCAGCTTGGAACTACATGATGGGGAGATTTTACTGTGTTCAGCAGGAGGATGCAAACCAGTATCACCAGGCACAGCTACAGTATCACACGTGCTCTCACTGGCTGAAGGGCAAAATCCAGGCTCTTGACATATTTGCTCTCTTTCTCTTACTATTATCCAGGACTAACCTGCAGAGTGGGGAATACAAGGGAGGTGCTCAGAAAAGGTTCATGGCATGGAGGAATTACTCTACCTTGTTCTGGTAAGTTTTAGCTTTCCTGAGCAAATCCTTCTCCCAAGGGCAAAGGGGCATTAGATTTTCTACCTACCAGTGGGGATCTAAACACTGACAAATTTTTAATTACCAGGGATCCTCAAATAATAAGAAACTCTCATAAAATTTGAGTTTTCATTTAAAACCTGTATTAAATAAAAAGTAGGAGTCTGGGATTTCAACATATGCCCAAATGCCAGGATTTTCCTGCATTTCATTTTCTCCTTTTTTCTCCTGTCCTTGCTAAATTTTTTTTCAGTAGTGAAACAAAGTAAAATACAACACAGAATAAAATAAAATATTAAAATAAAATTAAATTAACTAATGGAAAAAAAAAAGTTAAAACCCCCAAATTAAAACAAGAAGAGGGATACCAGAGTGTAAAGGACAGAGGGAAAAAAAAAAAAAGGAAATATCAATAAAAACATGTAAAGCTTTAACTCTTCCTTTAAAATAAAAATAAGAAAATATTCAAGGCTTCTTGGTGTTTGTTTTTGTCGTTTTTTGGAGTTGTTTTTTTTTTTTTTAATGAAAACTCTTCAGTGTTCCCATTTCTGGTCAGCACTATTTATAAGCGATCGCCGCTGAATCGTTCAGCCCCTGGCAACGTCGGCATCCGACCGGCGGTGGGTAAACACCAATTCCTGTCATACAATGTGAATAACAAACTTCCATTTACAAAATATGTTTACCCCACTATGTGCTTGGGCATGAATGCTACCTTCTTTTTTGTCTCCAGGTCTGTATTTCCTTCCAAAGAGTCCTGGAGAGCCCTAAAAGCTCAAGTACTTCCCAGTGTACGTGCATATCCGCACACACACAAACGTACACGGCTTCGGCGTGCAGCCTCCCACCTCCCCATCGGGACATGGTTTAGCAAGTTATAAAATCAAACCCATCCCAAGGAAGAAGGTTTGGGCAGTGTGGCATTCCTGCTTCATGCTGCCCACAGCTCTGAGGCTTCGGCATCAAAAGAACGAGGGGAAAAATGGTGTTTTGGGTTTATTTAAAAGAAAAAAACAAACCCTAAACTATTGAACACTGAGGTTTGGGCCACCCCAGAAATTAAAGGCACTGGGAGATGCTAAGCCAGCTGATAAAAATACAATGTCATGATAAGCTCCTCTTTAGTGGCATCAGGAAATGTTAGGGCCTGAAACCAGATGTTTCTGCCTGTGCCCACCCCACCTAACCCAGCACGGCCCCCAAATCCTCATTCCTACTCAACATGCTCCCAAACTTCTGGGGTATTCCCATCCTAGCAAGCAAATGGGACAACAACCCCAAATGCCCCGCTTCCCCCCACCACCCCCCCATGTTTGCCTGGCCTGAAATGCCATGGATGTTTCTAACAGGATTGAGGCTGGGCTCTTGTCCACACCAGTTCAGCACTGGAATAAACATATCCTTTGAATATAGTCAGATTTGTCCAGAAAGGGAAATTAAAGAAGGGGCATTTACCTTCAATGCCGTATGATTTTTATGGATCCCTCTCTTTTAGATGACAGGAAAACATATTTATCTCCAGGGTCTCCCTTGGAAAGTGATGGATCCACAGAAATTTCAACCTGGAGCATAGTTTAATATTAATGATAATTTCTTGTAAGGTCATATTTTACCTGGAACAGAATCAATGCCTATAAAAATGTTATAATGAATTGACAAATTAATTCCTGAATATTTTTTTTCTGCTGTTTTTCTTGTACAAGGGCAATTTTTGTTTGCAAAGGCAGATGTAATTCCTGGTAAGTCAAGTGCCAAAGTGATGGGCACAGTAGGCAATTTCAGTCAGTGATGCACTTTTATTTTAAAATAAAGATGGAGAGCTAAGAAAAATACATGGAAACAGTTTGCAGGTTAGCATGAAAAAAGCTTGTAGGCAGCTAAGTGAGCCTGAAAGGTAAGCTCATGCCTTGAGCCATTTACTCTCCAGCAGGTGCAGTAGGTTGCAAAGGGGGGGACAGGTTTTACCACACCAAGCCTGCAGTGCTGCTGCGACCACCAGCAACTGCATGAGTGTTAATGATGCAGAGTTTGAACAGTAATTTCTGACTTTGTTGAGTTTTCCTTCTCTCTTCCTTCCCAGCCCCATTCTTCCTCTGAAAACATGACAACCCCTTTCTAACTAAATGACTCAAAATGCTGGACTATCAGATTTTTTCTCTTGGACCAGTAGAGTATAAGGAAAAAAAAAAAAAGCACCACCTACTAAAAGACAAGGAAAAATTCAATCATCAAAATGAAATAAAACAGAAGCTGGGGAATGCTGTTTTTAATGAAGACCATTACAGGGAGAGGTGGCCTTTTCCTTCCCTCTGTCTGTGTGTGTGAGTGCACATCAAACCCTTTTCTATCCGTTTACAATCAGGGAGCTGCAAAATCTGTCTTTAATTGCAGATGTTGTAAAAATAATCACAGAGGAGACTAAACTAGCATTAAAAATGTGGATTCTTGACTTGTTGCCTTGGCGTGGAACATCTTTCTATTGAACTGCTTATAAAGCAGTAAACTATGAGTCAAAATTTCTTCAAGAAGATGTCTTTTCTTGTTATGGTTATTTTACTTCAGAGGGTGTTTCCTGACTTTGCCAGAAAAAGGAGATTCTGGGGAATGTTTACTCTGCCTTAAAAGACGCCTTTGTTTTTAATTATCCTTGTTACAGAATACAGTAAGATCTTTCTGCTTCTTTTTTTTTTTAGCTCAGATAAAATTCTCAGCATTTCAGTTTTTTTTTTTCTTTTTTCTCCTCTGCAGCTTTTTCCCATTTGAACCATTATTTATTACTTCTTTACTACCTTTCACACAGTTAAATGAAAATCTCGACGCTTAATGGTGAAAACACCCCAAAGGAATTTAATTTTATTTTAAAGGTAATGTTGCCCTCATGAACAATCTACCTCCAAACAATGAGAAATTGTTTCTCCAGTCCCACCTACCCTCCTCCTCATTCCTTAACTTTTCTGTTGAGTTTCGATCCCGCTAGGGGAAAAGGGGTATTTTGTTAGTTTGAAATCAGATTGCTGTTGCCTTTTTAGTACCTTTATAAATCCAGGAACATTAGTTGAAATGAAGTCTAGTGCAAAATGTTTCCTTTCTATGGGACCTAACACATTGAAGGGTGCCAGTAGGTGGTCACTGTTCATAGACTTTAAAATGCAGATTAAGCTCAGCTGAACTGTGCCAAACCTTTTTCAACCCTGCTGAAGTCCAAAATAAATTCACACCTCCTCATTTCTGTCCTATTAATCAATCAATTCAAGAAACTGCAGTCTGTGGTGGGTATCAGTCAGAGACTTGTCTGTTCACTTGGGCTGATGCACAGAATAAATGTTTTCATATATTTTAAAATTAATTTTATTTCCTGTGTCTATATTTTTAATTTTGTTTTCTTTTTCGAGAATGCAACTGTGACTACCTGTTGTCAGGAAGACCATAAATTTCAAAGTTAAAATAACATTATATTCCAGTATTTGTTTTTCAGGGGAAAAAAATCAAAATAGCAATCTAAAAAAAATAAAGAGGAAACTGTGAACCTTGCTTAGTATAAATGTATAATAATAAGATTTATTTTTACTTTGGCTGTTTGAAACTTCTCTAAGTTTATGCCAACAAACATAGCTAGAGTCCTAGAATGATCATAATCCATCCCCACCAAGTACAAAGAATGGTTTCTCTTTTATGGAGACTTGACTTTCCAAAGTGAAATTGTTATGCGGGACAAGGGCAGCATTAGCTAATATTAATGACCCCGAATTCTTTCCAATTTTAATATTCAGGTTTCCAATAGATTTGCGAAGAGATTTTAGATAAGCATCTCAGAGCATCATGGAAAAGGGAAGAAATGTTCTAGCCATTTTTTACCCTGAAACTAAGGCACAGGGAAATTTAAGCAAAATGTGATGTTAAGGGAGTGGCTTAAATATGATGTTAAGATTCAGATGGCTTCTTGTTTTAATGACATGATAAAATTCCTTCCCCATAAAATGAAAATAATAGCTGCCTTCATACCTAGCAATCCAGGCACGATGGCAAAGGAGTACCCCCTAAAATGGTACATCCCTTGGCATTTCCCAATTAGCCAAAGAGGGATCCACAGGGAAAAGGTCAGCATTGTTATTTTCTGTCCATCAGACATCAGTCTCCTGTACCTCAAATGCAGCAAAATTAAACCAATGACACCCCTCAAAAAGAAAATGCAAATGAAGCATCTCAATCTATACCAGTTCATTCAAACCATTGTCAAACTTAGATATATACAACCGTGTAATCATCCTTCTGTTTTTTTTTTTCATTTCTTTTCCTAATAATTCTTAATAAGCATTTTATCTCACATGACATAGTATAGACATGACTTAGAGAAAACTAACCATGATGATGTAGAAGTCCTTCTTAGGTCATAAAAGTTAATTTATACTCCATTTTTGGATATATTTCAGTTAATTTTTTTCTATATGTACCCCATCTTTTTTTTTTATTGACCTTGCATTTTATTTGTCACTTCATTATCAGGTCACTCTCTTTTATGAATACATTTCAGTTTTTATGACCTTGGATAAACCATGACTTGGTCACCTCAGACCTTTCATAAATCATCTGCAAATAAGTTGAACAGCACAAGTCTTACCTCATGTCTCTATTAGGTATCATTATTAAAGCAAGCCATTTAGTTCCGTCATTAGCTTGTTTCCATCATTTCAACTATTAATCCATGTCAAAACACTTCCTCTTGCACCATGAAATGTTAATTTCTCACAAATACTTTGCTGTGGGATTTCCTTTTTTTGTCAGCTTTTGAAAAGTCCATGTAGTCCAACTGGATTCCCATACTCTATATCCCCTTTTACTCTTTTAAAGGTGTCTACTACATTTAGTAAGTCCTGACTTTTAAGAAATGACATTCTGTCTTCCTTATACAGATCTATCTCTGTCTAATTCTACTATTTTATACAATGTCTACCAATGAGAAATTAGAATATTATCTGGCATTGCAAAGGTCAAGTTTGGAACTTTAAAGAAAAATATTACTTTACAATTGTCATCTTCTCATCTAGTACAGGATCCTCTATAAGTGGTAGGTCACATATCATAAATAGTAGAGCTTTTGCTTTGTGCATTAACTTATTTTTGATATTTTCATGCAAAAACCTCTCGCTGCTTCTGAAAAATTTGTATTTAGCTTTTTGATATGGCCTTAACATGACTAAGAACTGGTTTTTCTTTGTATTATCTCTTACTTTGTTGGACTGACAGACTAGTTTTCAAATAAAAGTATTACGACCTTTTATTTTAAAGATGTTTTTAAATGGTTTTAGCATGGCACTCCTCAAATTTTTTACTGACCTGCTTTTATTGATGTTTCTTATTTAATCTAACAAAGTATGCTCTTCTCTTTTTCCTTCCTGTGTAAAAAAAAAACCAAACAACCAAACTTCTCATCTGTTGAAAGGGGATTAAATCAGGGGAAATTTTAGGGAGAATTTTAGTTGATCAATATTATAAATCATCAAAGTACCTCTTCTTTAAAAGTCTCCATAGCAACTGCAGTCATTGAATCCTTTTAGCTGTGCCTATTTCTTAAAGAGGAAAAAAACCCAACCAACCAACACCAAAAAAAAAAAACCCTCCCCAAAAAACCCCACAACACCAAAAAAAAAGGCAAAAACCCCACAATCAACAACATCAACAAAAAAACAAACACAGAACAAAACAAAAACCTAAACTTCTCATTTTCAAGAGGTTCTATTCTTATATATTACAGTGGTAGGTACCTTTTTGATTGCTTTTTTGCATTATGGATTCTGTGTACTGCTGTGACTGTTGTATCACTTCTCCAGAATTTTTTTAAATGCAACATTGAAAGGAATGCTCATAATAGAGATTATTACTATCTGGTCAAAGTGGAAAAAAAAAAAAAAAAAGAAGCAAATATTAAAAGTAAAATACTTATTCTTTATTTGGAGAGGAATGAGAAGGAGAAGAAAAAGCAAAACATTAAAATATGAAATCCCTCTTTTGTTTTTTTCAGTTCAAATGAAGGACAACTTACCCATTTCCTAGCACATGACAAAATAAGACTACTTTTTACCATTTACTTTGCCTTTGTAAACCTAGTTATCAAGACTATAATTATGTCCTAAAGCCAACAAGAGTAAATACCTCTTAGCTCTCCTAAAGAAAGTAAAGAATTCAGAATGTTAGGACCACTCTTATAGTTTAGAAATGACAAATTATAATATTTCATAAGACATATTTATAAATTTGCAGTAGCTTATCAAAATCCCAATCCCAAAGTTCTAGAAGAATATGGAAGTGACTAATTAAGAAACCCCAGGAGAAGCAATTAATTGTTTAATGAGGCTTCATCTGGCTGAAATAAGCTAGTTTACCACAGAGTTTTTAGCTACCCTTTGCATATGAGTACAAAAACTTTAGCATGGCAACCTAATTGCCACAGCAATAACAGCGTTTGGTAAAGTGTGTTAAAGAATCATACTCACCACCTTCTTTTGACCCCATTGGAGAAAACTTCTACTGGAAATGTGCTCTTAAATTATTTGTAAATCTTACCTTTTCAAAAGTAAAGCTGCATAGGCACAAAACAGCAGCAAGGCATAAAGGAAATTATGTGATAGAAAGCAAGTATGCAAAAGATGTAGCCTCCAGAGAAAACAAAACCTTGGGAGATGGAGAAATGTCTGTCTTGTGGAAGGTGCCAGCTGACAGACTACTTAAGGAGTTCAGACTGTCCTCACTTTGTGCTTGTGCAGCTAAAGCACTGACGTTTCACTGTGGGTGCTCAGTGCCTCATTCCTCTTCATTCATCATGGAAAAGCAGTTAAAACCTGTACATTAGAAAGCCACTAGCAAATGTAAAATCTATAATGAGATCTGATGGGTGAGACTTGGTGGTCTGCTGTTCTGGAAGAGACTGAGAAAACATTGAACTAAGAAGGTAAGAGCTGTTCATTGCAAGAGACTAAGAAATACAAGTCTTCATTGACATTTTTCATATCACCTCACGCAAGCAAATGCAAGGTCAGGTGGAGTAGATGGAAATTTGAACAGGAGCAGTGAAGGTGAGATAACTGAGCACCAAAAAGGCAACTGTTTGGCTAGGAGGGGATTTAGCAGTGAGGTACCTTAAGGCCTAATCAGCATTTATTGATGGCCTGTATACAGGTGGGTGGAGAATGCCACAGGTGGGAACTAGAGGAGAGTTGTCAATCTGCAGGCAAATACAAACCAAAAATCAGCAGAAAATAGGTGACAGTACAAAATGCAAAATCCTCTGCTAACATGAAGCTGGAAGCTTCAGACTTTCCATTGGAGCAATAAGGAGTAAGGAAGAGAAGTGCTATTTGTCATTCTTAGGGTAATTGAGGGCAATTGTGGTGTGACTGAGGACCATCAATTACAGCTCCTCTCAGTTGTAGTAAAAAAGCAAGATGTGATCTAAAGCTGTTTTGAAACTTTCCAGTAGCAGGTAAGGAAATATAAAGTTCACTTGGTTATAAACACGCTGCTGGGCTTCAGCTGGAATGATGTGCTGCTCTGCTCACATATGGAAGGAAATAAGGTCTTTGTTTTACAGTCTGTGCTGTTGTACTTGTGGGGCCCCTTTGTCTGTACAGTGCTGAAGGTGAGGGTGAAACCAATGGGTTGGCTACCAAAGCCACTCTTGAGCACCAGGAGTGTAAGTAAGGAAACCCTCACATCTGATTGAACATCAAATGTCAAAAAGATGTCACAAAGGACCAGACTTTCTGTTGTTAGTCATTTCAGAGAGCCACTGACTTCAGTAGGGTGCCATCAATATCTGTTAACAAGTGTCTGGCCTGTGGTTTCTCTAAGATATTGTTTGAGTTGAATGTTTAAATTGTTAGGAAAAAAAATGTGAAAAAGAAACTGGAAGGTTATTTGAGGGCAATAGTCCTGGTGATTTCCTACTTGGTGGTAATCATGAGTATCGGCTTATTTTGTGGATATGTGTGAGGAAAACTTAGTTTTTGCAGTTGTTATCAGCAAGAGCTGCTTCAGACATGTTTGTGGTTGGGCTAGGGGACCAATGCTAATAATTCAAGTTATCCCTACTTAAGCTTTAAAAGGCTTCTATTGTGGTAAAATTGAAAGCTTCAGGAAATGTTTGCACAAACTCAGCAAAGAAGGGAAGTTGTCACTGGTTTCAGCTCCCTGTATACCTCACATGCTAAAAATGACTAATGCTTGGATATATATAGGGTTCTTACTCAAGGACACTTATCTGTAATACAATTCTTATCCTACTGCCAAGTGTGGAAACTTTGTCACTGATTTAAATGGTAGAATAAACTACATTATACAATAATTTACTAAGAATTTAAAATCTGTGGGGTCTAGTCTTCAGGTTAGTTGTGTCTATTGGTACCAGATTACCATCTTTTTTTTTTTTTTTTTTATCATACCTATAAAGAAGGAGAATGCTATTATCCATATTTTTCTGGTGATGTATGAAGCTGAGAGAATCAAAGCTATATTAGGAACCTCATGCTGGTTGACTGGAGAGGAATATAAACCAACAAACAACAACAAAAAAAGGCCCTTGTGCAAGTCCTTGTGGAAACTTCCTACAAAACACTGCAGCAATGAATCAAGCTTAATCCTATATCTCAGACAACTGTGATCCTTAAATCCCCTGGTGCAGGATCCCAGTCCATGTGAATTGTTCAAATTTCTGTCCAAATAGACATGAATCTCCATTTTCTGATTCCATGTGACCCCTCGGCCTCTTTTTCTCCTGAGAGAATAGAGCAGTGGCAAAGTGACAATCAACCATCCCTGTGTTGTGAGCTTGGAGGGACCAAGTCAGGTTGTGTGAAGTAAATTGAGCCCCTGAATATTAGAAATTCTTATACTCCCTCATTTTAAGGCAATGTAGTGTGCATTATTTTAGTTATCATATTCTGTAAAATATTTTCAATGTAAGGGGTGTCTTCTGGGGCTGAGGACTGCAAGAAGCCTAGACTCAAATCACCCCTCTAGCCTCAGGACTGGTCCAAGGCTCCTCATCTCTGGGATGAGAAGAGGGAATGCCTCGATGCAAAGCTGTTATGCTGTTTTCTTGTGAGTTTGGACACATTCATTGTGCACAAATTAGCTGATTTGCAGCTACTGTATCCCTTAATTGTGATCATCTCATCTCTTTGAGCACATTCCTCTATTATGCTGTGACCAGTGAACTTCTGGACAATTATGAGATCTGATATTCCAGATAAAACTTTCAGTAAATGGAACAGTTTTTCACTGGCATGTAAAACAGCAAGAAGACACCTGATGTTCATTATCTTTTATCATTACCAGTCTTGTCTGGACATAAAAATCTCTATAAACAACGGCCAGCCCATGGATTGCTTTAGCTAATGTATCATCATTACTTCAGCTGTAGTCCTCTAACATCAGTGATAAGTGGGTCTCCAGGAAGAAACAAAATACAGTGCTAGAAATTAAAGTATCTGAAATCCAAAGCAATTTGAGGACCAATCTTAAAAAAATAAATTAAAAAAATCACTGGAAAGAGGAGACAGCTGTAGGGCTCAGCTGGTCACACCTGAATCTCATGAAAGAGATGATGGAAGAGGATACTGGTCAACTAAAGACACTAGCTTATTGTAACAGGAAGGAGTACTAAGGGACAAGACCGATGCAAATGTAAACCCATTCTATACAAAGAGGACTAAGGTGAAATAAAGGAGTTACAGTTTTGCAATAAAGTTTGATTTTGACAGTAGGCAAGGTCTTGGAGACATTAGCAGAGGATGAGATCACAAAACATCTGGAGAAATACTAGCTGATATAATGGAATCAGGATCGTTTCTGGAAGAGAAAATAATGTCTGACAAACTTGATGGAACTTTTTGAGACAAAACAGAGGGCAGATGAGAAATTTTATGATATTATTTAACTGCCTTGCATTTCCTTGCATTTTGGAGTTCCTTAGCACTTTGCCAGCCAGTAGATGTAATGATGTATCTTGAATGGTGGTGCATGTCTTCATTAAATAAATAGAAATCTTACACACTGATCAAAAAGAGACCAAAAAGGAAGAGAGATATTAGAAAGTGTTGGTGATGGAACAACTTAGTTTGACTGCTGCTTCCTGATTGTCCTGAATAATACTCAGGTAACAAAACTGACTAGAGCAGAGAATCAATTACCAGAGGCCAAAGTGTTGACTAAATGATCTTTTCTGTTCTATTATGTACTTTCAAGCTTTTGTATTGCTTAGTTGCCCTTTTCTTTATATTTCTAACCGGTATAAATATTCTTGATGCTCAGACCTGGGACAGTCTTTTGCTTTGAGCTGAGGTCCATAAGTAGCCTGAAAGCTAGGTTTTTTTCATGGTGGTTCATAGGGGTTATTTACACCACAGATAGGAGCTAACTGCTTGGTTATGCAGAAAGAACTGCTGAGTTATATAGGTAGATATAATAGCTCAGATCCAGGATCCTCTAGGACCTGGGTGGTATGGAGCCCAAAACAGCTGTCAATGTCTTCACTACCTCTGACTTTAAAGCACTTTCCCAAAGATTTAGTTGAGACAAAGTCATGTAACCTAAGGAAAGGCTAGCACTTTGATGACAGCAGAGTTCAATGATGTATTTAAGAGTCCAGAAAAAAAAAAAATCTGATTAATTTAAGGTGCATATATATATCCAGAAAAATATATGGGTAGTTTGCTCTTTGTGACAAAAAATGGGATTTAAGTGGACTGGATTTAATTCCAAGATGACTGCCTCTGTCTCTCAGATAGACAGTTGTCCTGGGCTCAACCCTGGGCTAATATAGCTATATCTTCATTTCTGGAACTAGGGGTTTTTTTTTGTTATTTCCCAGATATTTCTTCTCTGTGCTGTTTTGCATACCACTGACATGCTTTTAATTGTGCATTAATTTTTGTGCTCACTCTCTGTATAAAAGCATGTTAAATATAACACACATTGGTCAGATTCTAATAAGACAAAATGAAAATAGGTTCTCCCATGGGTCTAATATTAAAATCTTGTAAAGGTTGTTAATCAGCCTATGGAGGCACATGGACCAATTTCTTTTGCCTTACCTGTTCATTTCTGTGTCTTTAATATCACTAAATCAGCTCTTCCTGTGTTTTTTCCATCTACTTCCTTTATTTGTTCAAGGTGAAAATAACACAAAAGAAGACTTAGCTGCATAGTTAAAGTATTTCTATCCTCAGGACTACATACAGAAAGTATAAACAACATTTGAAAATTAAATTCTATCATTTTCTCCGAAGTAGCCCAAAAGGAGTCTTGTGGATCATCAAATCCAGCCACATGTTACTTCAGCCTTCTGCGTAACATAATCTGTCCATAAATCTAGTGTGCTCCTTCATAAAAGTGGTTAGGTTTCTTGCCATAACTACTCCTATGGGAAGGCTGCTTCAATACCTCACCTCACTCTTCTGACAGTTTGAAACTATCTTCTAATGTCCATCTGAAGTTTATTCATGGCCAGCTAATATCCATTTGTCTTTATGCCAAAATCATCCTGTAGTTTAAACAGTCAAATAATCTTTTAGCTTCTGTTCTGATACTTAAAATACACCTCTTGCGTGTGCAGTTCCACATTCCTTAGGGGATCCCAGTGATCTTCTCCGCACCATCCTTATTTCCAATTCACCTTTCTTAATCACAGGTGACCTGAATTGTAACTACTATTCTAGAAGTGAACAGTTTTGCACCTGTGCAATTGTAGTCACCAAGCCTACAGTTTCTAATTTGGTTCCATGGAGTGAAGACATGTCAGAAAGATTCTGATTTTAGCCAGACTAGTTTGTGTAATGAAAACAATTCCCAGGATGTTTTCACAGTGATTTCAGCTCCATCTAGATGAGAGACAGGCTTAAAAAAACTGTAATAAAAACAATCCTCTTCCATCAAGTTCTCATCAATCTACATTAGGATTTAAGTGTCTTTGTCTTTGATTTGGCTAAAATGCAAATTGCATGTTTGCATCTGAACTGTGTAAGAGTTATGGCTCAGGGACACAAGCAAGTTACCATGCTTTTGCAAGCTACCATGTGCCAGCTGAGCTGCCACAGCTGACTGTATTTGTTGCAAATGTGATATAATGCAACACAGTTTACCTCTCAGTGAAAGAGGCTGAAGATATGCAACATAAACTGTTGGATGCTGCAGATGAGGATTGGAAATAATCTCCACAAAATGACTAACTTTAACAAGCTCCAGACTAAGGCACACAAATTTAGTTTTCATATAAACTCAGGGTTTTCTTTCTGCCAATATGTATCTATTCAGTCATGAAGAGATGGAGCAGAAAACATATTCAGCTGGACCCTTGTCTACTCGTCAGTTGTCCTATTCTTGGTAGTCAAAAGAGGGAGGGTCACTTGCAGTTAACATTTTATACCCACTTAACTTCATATACCCAAGTTAGCATCTGATCCATAATTTGTTACAGTGCAATAAATCAGATATATGTTCATGTGGTTTTGGTGGAGCTGAACCTAATATAAGGATCAAGGGTCAGCTGCAGTAATAACTTTTCCAAGTATTTTTAATATTTGTTGTGTCTAGGTAGTGACTACAGGGAAAACACTGCCCTGATAATAACTAAATACTTTAATGCTTTTTGAGACCAAGTGATGCAAAGTGCTATTTGGCTATGTAGCTACTGATGCAGTGTGTTGGATGGAGACTGGATATTTCTAGGTACCTACATGTAGCTGTCTGACTTCTCTCCCTCTATAGTGAGAGGGCACAAAGTTGATGTGGTCAGTGTAATCAATGGAGTCTAGGAAGTGCTTCAGCTCATAGTGAGTATATTTGTATTATGTGATTCTGCTTCCTGATACCACCTGAGGTATCCTAAAGTAACCCAGTAGTACCATCCTAAAGTATCTCAGCTGCTGATCCAGTGGGACCCTTGTCCTGTCTATCAGGCTTTCTGTGTTTTTCTTGGCTAGCCAAGGCATTTCATGCTGTGAAATTGATCTCCATTACCTATAACATGATCTTAGAGACCTACTAATAGGTATTTGCATTTATCTAAACCTCAAAATTAGTTTCACCCTGTGGCTATACTCAGTGTTTATTACAAGCAGGACTTGCTCTGCTTTTACCTAAGTAACTGCTATACTGAGCCACAGGTTTTGGAGTAAAACTGAGGAAAGATTGTCTGGAAAGAGACCTCTGTGCTCTCCATATCTGAAGAGATCTTACTCCAGAGGTTTCTTTCTCAAGCAGTACTTCCAAGCAAACCCACATCCTTTACTCAACAGCAGAAGTCCCAGATGCTCCCGGAGTTTCCAGTCATTGTCTTGCACCAAAAGATAGGGACATACGGACTCAACATACCCCTCAGAGTCATTTCCAAGCAGGTGCTGTTGGCAAATGTTCTCCTTTTTTTGCCGTCCTTGCCATCCTTTGACAGTGTCATCCAAAGCCTTTAATCCAAGTCAAGCCACAGGTCAGAGTTGAGGAATGGTTTACAACGGTAATATTTTTTCCCTGTGTGCTTCAAATAAGAAGAAAAACAAACTTAAGAAAATGCTTTTCTACCTTTCCACCCTTTTCTACAATTTCTTTTCTCATTTTCAAAATGATTTTATTTTATTTCCTTGAAATATTGCAACACACACAAAAAATTGCTCCCCAGCTGAGAACTTTTTATATCAAGTTTCAGTCTCTCTGCTCTTGCCTTTTTTTTTTTTTTTTTTTTTTTTTTCCCCAGGAAAAGTTACAAAACCCTGAAAACAGGAGGGTTTATAATGAAAGTGCTGGCAGGGCCTTAAGCTGTAGCATTTCCAGATGTGGTGTTGCAATTAGGGCTGGGCAAATAGAGTTGGATAAAATCAGAAGTGACCCAAAGTCTTTGTTGAAACCTTGAACTGAACCTGAAAATCTTTAGGGGGTTGAAAATGTTTGGCAGAGTTTTCCTTTGTGTTCTGGGGAGTGCTATGTCCAATTTTGAGATGGAACTGAATGTGAAGAACATTTTTGCAGCATGGCACAGGGCTTCTGCTTCCAGTCACAGGTAAAACGAGAACAGAGGCATTAAAAAACAAGGCTATCCCTTCCTTCTCCCACTTCACCAGTACCGAAGTATGAAGCTCCTTGTCTCAAACACCTCCAGATTTTGGAAACCTTCTAGCAGCTAGGTTGTGTAATAAATCAAAACAAAACTCTTGGATTTGCACAATTTGAGAGTTTGCGTTCATATTTGACTCTGGATTAAAGCTCTGCAGGACAAGTTTCTCACAATAATTGAAGGATCTTATTATGGCTCCAGATATGCACAAGCACACATCCCACTTAAGGCTATAGGAGTCCCAGGTGTGTATCCACAGCAAGGCTGACTGATTTTTATGTTTTCGTTGGTTTTTCACTTCCTTGTTTGAGTCAGGAAAGGAAATGGATAGCAGAAAAAAAAAATCAATATCTTCCCAGAAGGTACTCTGGGGTTACTGCAGTGGATTTGCTGTTCTGCAGCAGACACAGCACAGGGATTTGACACAGGTAAGAATAACAGAGAACAGAGTTTGCCTACGTCCTTTGATATAGAGGCACTCGTATGGGTTTTGCACATCAAGCTTTGCAGGAAGCAAGAAAACCAAACCAATTCATCTCAGAAGTGATAATAATATCTGGGGAGAGCTAAGCAATCTTCAAACCTGTAAGTTGAAAACAGAGGAGGTTTCTCATACCTGAGTTTGTTTTTCCATGCTGTCACCCTGACTTGAAGTTTGAATCCCCTGCTTAGATTTCCTGCAGGACTCTCCTTCCATGTCACACCATTTACTCAGTAAGGAAAACAAATCCCAGCAGGCTTTTGAGTTTTCTGAGACTTGTGTGACATGCTACTCTCAAATACCCATTTTGAAGCCATGTCTCCGCTCAGCTAAGGTTTCTTACTTTCTCATAACACCCAGTGGCCCCCCTCTGCCATTGATGAATAGCTGTATATATTAAAAAACAAATTAGCAAGTAAGAGCTCTCCAAGAACACCCAGGTGCTGAGGAAGTTATGTTTGTGCCTCCAGAGGTGGCATGTTTTCCCCCTCAGATGATACCTGATCTAGTGTTATGGTATTGTGTTAACTGAGCATTATTGTGCTCGGAAGAGCCACAGCTCAGATGAGACATAAATCTGACCTTGCTTGCAGTGAGCACTTTAACCAGGGGAAATTTTGTGGAGAAGGCAGTGAGGATGACAAGGAATGGTGTGGAACAGGGATTTCTCTTACTGTAGGCTGCCTTTTACCAAGATTCCTCAAGAAGGTTTTTTCCCTTTTTACAGATGTCCCCAAAATACTGCTCCCCACCCTCACACTCGGAACCTCCCATAAACATAAAATACTCCTGCTGCTTCTGTGTTGTGTTTTTAATTTCTAGAAGGAGAATACAAAAGGGAGTAAGAGCTGAAAGTCATTAGACCTCTCACTTTACAACACATGCAAAGCATGACAGTGTTCTTACCATCTCTTGTGGCAATCACAGTATCAGGGCTCTGGTACCTCCTGAAATTGCCCATCCCAGCTACATTGCACCAGCTCCCACCTCCCTGTCTTCAAAGATACCCCACCTTGGCAGCTCAGGTAGTCAGTGCTGGGTTTGATTTTTTACTAAAAAGGTTCTGCCTTGAGGAGCTGACAAAGACATTGCCTCCAGATCTGTGAAAAACACACAAATCCTCCAGGATTTATTTCTGGGCAGCATTTATCAAACAAAGGAGAAAGCTGGATCTTTGGATCCCTGCCATTTTAAAGCTCTGAAGATTATTTCTGGTTACTGAAGTTTGACCTCTGCATTTCAAGTTGGAGCCTGTACTCCCTGGCCTAAATCTAAACCAGTCTGTAGTGTAGCTGTGGTTTTCTTCCAGGGTCAGCAATGGCTTAAATCCATGCCCAGCTCAGTAAATTGGAAATGGCAGAAGAAGATTCTAGGGTGGTGGCCTGAGAGGAAGATGAATACATCAATCCCAGATAATTACTGCTCTTTTTAAAAAAATTAGGATGTCTTAAACCTGCTTTCACATATTCATATATATCAAGTATTAAGCTGGAGGTAAGGCTAAATGATTAAAATGGTTCTCTTCAGCTCTAAAAATCTATGAGGGGTTTGCAAAATTGGTTAGCTATGTTTGAAGAGTGTTCTGAAAACCTCAGGGGAAAAATATTGCAGCATAGAAAACCAGTTGTTTTTCTTCAGGATATAATGAATGGACAGTAGAAATACTTTGCAAAATAAGCCCCAAACCCTGTGTTTCAGAGGCATTGCATATTCTATTTAAAAATACATTTTTTAGTAGGTTGGTTTGGTTTGTATTTTTTTGTTTCCTTGCCATGGTCATGTGGGTTGAATTACAGTAGAAGAAAGGAAAAAGATGAATAATGACAATTAGCAAGCTGGTCATCTGTCCACCTCCAAACTCAAGCCAGGATTAACTACAAACTTTCTAGCAATTGCAAGATTTTATTTCAGGTCATTAATGACCTTATGGTACAGAGACAGATCAGATACCTGAGGAAAACTACTGGACATATTTTTCCATTTGGACTGTGCTATTAGTAATAGTTTGTGAGAATGAACGGGAGTACACCCAGTTTACTGTACTCATATCTATACCACATTTCTTTAAGTTGTTCATGAGAAGCTCATGGCAATGTCAAAAACCTTATTAAAGTCGAGAAACAACAGATGGATTTTTAGCCTACTATAAATGGATACTTAATTGATTAGCCTTGATTTGTTCTTGAAAATTTGTCTCGTGTGTATTGTAATTTTTCTATTACTTTTACAAATTGAGATATGGACATTTTTAGGCTTCATTTTTAATAAAAACATTTTTTAAGTTTCTAGGAGTGGTTTTGCAATTGATATTGAGCAAACAGACACACAAGTATCAAAGTTTTTCTACTTTAATTTTTTTTTTCAAAGATGAATACTGAATTTGATGTAGTTGTCTATAATCTCACCTGTGTTTCAGGAGTTACTGGAGATAATACCTAATAGCTGTTTTCTCACAGTTTGCTACTCTTGAGCTTTCCGGAATGAACTGGACAAATATATTTACCTATTAGAGCTGCGCTTCTAAATTTCATTTCCTGAGGACCAAATCCAAAATTAATACCGATATAATAAAATAATGATAAAAGCAACATATAGCTCTGTGCTTTGTGCTTTCTGCTTTTCTTGTTCTTTATATGTTTTAGTAGATTTTTATCCTAATAGTGCTTGCAAAGTAGAAAAGTAGTATCATCAAATAGTGATCTGATCTGTTCTCACAGGAAAAGAGGTGAAACATAGAATAGGCTTTCAAAGTGCCTGAGTCCTATACCTTCCTTTTCTCCCAAAATAGTTGTATTGAACTGTTTTATTTGAGGCAAAAGTGCTCAGCATTAAGTTAATGGCCCCTGCTGAAGTCAGCAGCATCATCAGCAATGCTGAGTGCATTCAAAGCTTTAACTCTTGATTTTGGTGGTTTTATACCTATATAATGTGTATTTACATATATACCATGTCAAAAAAGATTTATGCCTTTTTACTTCCCTTGAATCATGACAATAGTATCTGTGATCTGTTTGTTGTTTTTTTTTAATAGGAAAGATGATGCAACCATCTTGCTTTGTAGGCAAGAGAATTTAATAATATGGGTATGACCAAAGTGTGCCAGTTAATCTCAGGGTCAGACAGTGTGCTTTGGTAGTATTTAGGTTATGCATATGTACTCTCAGTGCCTCTAGTTTAGGAGGAGGTAAAGTGGATCCAGGCTTTCACTATTGCAGAATGATAGGGAAATGTCATAGACTTTGAACTTTGGAATTGCTAAGCAAAGGATGATGTCCAAAACAGCATGTTGGACCTGGAGCATCAAATGAGCACCATGTGATCTGGCTAAAGGACTCCTGGGACGGCTTCTTTCTTTAATACTGCCCAGAGCTGTTACTTGCTTATTGTAGACTGACAGCAACTGAGCAAGGAACTACTCAGCCGTTCAGGAATTTCCCCTCACTGGACTGAAAAAAAATGTTCATGAATAAACTTTCTTCTGGTACAGCTCAGTGTCAGACCTTGAGATTGACAGGTACGAAGATATGTGTTAATGTTTCTCAGATGCACATATGGAATCATAACAGAAAATTCTAGAGGTAAAGACATCCCAAGTCATTTCAAGCCAGCTCCCGACTTCCTAGGATGCCAAGCATCTTTACAACAGGCAAGGTGAGTATCTGATAACACTGAATGCTTCATAAGTCTGGATATGAGCTGAACCAACTGTTGCTACTCTGGTTTGTATTATCTCAAAGCTCCATTTTCCAGTTCTCCTAAAACACTACAAAAAAGTACAAACCAACATTTTTCCTAAAGCAATACAAAAGATCCCAAACTCAGCAGTTATTTTTTTCTATTGCTGTTGTTCTACTTCTCAGAAGCTATAATTTTATGCTAGTGTATCACTGTGCTAAGCCCTGTAAAAACATGGAACAGAAAGACAGAGCCTTCTGCAGAAAGCTTATCTAAATACAGAAGAAGATATGACAGGTGGGCAGAGAGACAAGGAACAAAAGGAAGCACCACTAGGCTCACACAGAACAATGGTTGACAGCAGGAAGTGCAGTTGGTGACCAGTTGCTTGTGGTTTTCTTTAGGGGTCAATAGTGGGATTGATACTGTTGAATATCATCATTAACAACTTTGAAGATGGGACAGAGAGCACCTCAACAAGATCATGGATAAGAGTAAACTAGGGAAAGTGACTGATGCAGTGGAAGGTAGGGATGCTATGCAGTAGGAACTTGTCAATCTGGACAATGAGTTGAATTTCAGTCAGTAAAATACCCTTTTAGCAAGGGTCCCTTCCAACCTACACTACTCCATGGCAGTGGTTACCACAATAGGCTGCTGCAGCTTGTAATCTCATAAAGATTTTGTAATTTTCTTTTTTTTTTTTTTTCTTCTTCCCATGGAAGAAACCTAAGGGAATTTTTGGATAAGGAATTTTATTGTTTCATGAGCATTTGTCTGTAAATATACATTGAAGCTGAGAGATGGGAACATACTTGTTCTGCTTTGTCCCTTGGCTTTGGAAATCGTGAAGAACAGCTCAACATAAATGATCTTCTGGTGTAAAGGGATATTCAGAACTTTGCTTGGTTATTCCTGCACTAAGCCCAAACATTTGTGGTTGGGAGTAATTTATTATTGGGAGTCATGGGCTTTTGGAAATGAGAAAGGAAGGGGGAATGTCTGTTGTTGACAGAAAAAGTTTCTTAACAGTCCAGTGTAAAGTGAACCTGGAAACATGTGCTGCTCATCCTTTTACTCCTGCTTTGCATTAGTTTTCCCTTGAAATGGGTTTAAATACATATATTTTGCAGATTTTAATGGGTTCTAAGGTATATGGGTGTAAGTGACAAGAGCTAGGCAATAAAAACAGCACATAGTTATGTAAAAAATATTGCTGTTTGTGAAGGCAAAAATATTTTTTTTAATATGCATGAAGAATTTAATACTTGTGAATGGAGTGACAGCACATGGGGATTATGAATATGAAAAGTGGAAATTTCAGTGGAAATCTTGCCTGAGATACAGTTTGAAGAGCTAGCTGCCTACTGTTGCTCAAGTAGCCTCTCATACATTCCACCACGGTAGCCCAGATCGACTATGGTCTTGCCCATTAACTCAGCAACTACTTTGCTGAAGGGGAAACACAATGAAGGCAGAATTTCAAATGGATTCAAGGTGCTGGTGACTTTTACAAACTGCACAGGCACCTTTTTGTGGTTAAAGGACGTGTTTATTTCTTGCAGTACTGGTTTGATTAAAACAATTCCTCTTGAAAGTATGTAAAATGTGGCTTTAAAACCATGCCTGAACACCTGCAGGTCTAAAGCCAGTCAGGTTGTTTTCAGCCATCTTTCCTAAGTCTGTTTAGCAATGTCAGGCTCTGTGTATGTGCCTGTATTTGCAATGCTTATGGATACATTATAGAATCATAGAGTAGTTTTGGGTGGAAGGGGACTTCAAATGTCTTGTAGTCCAACCCCTCCCTGCACTGAGCAGGGGCATCTTCAACTAGAGCAGGTTGCTCAGAGCCC